>PVJS01000060.1:185930-197705 GCA_004027185.1 Glis glis
CCCAGGGGCATTCTACCTCTGCTCTACACCCCCGGCCCTATTTTTTTATACTTTATTTTGAAACCGGGTCTCACGAAGTTGCGGAGGGCCTCACTAAGTAGAGAGAGAGAGAGAGACAGGGAGAGAGTGAGAGAGAGAGAGCTGAGGCTGGCCGTGAACCCTGATCCTCCGGTCTCTGCCTCCCAAAGTACTGGGATTACAAGCGTGCGCCACCACGCTCGGCTCTTCTAATTCATATCTTGTATTGACTTCCTGAATTCATTCAGTTTTCTGTGTTCTTTTAAAACTCATTGATTTTTTTTAAATAATCATTTTTTGAATTATTTTTCCAGTATTTCATTGATGTCTTTGGAATCAGTTGTTGGTGAATTATGAATCGTAGGAAGTGTATGTTACCTTGTTTTTTTATGTTTCTTGTATTACTGATTTGTGCATCTGTTGGTATGGATTTTTCTTCTGCTTTAATGTGAGGACCATTTTAGGGCACATTTTAGGGAGTGTCTTGGGTCAATTATGGAGGCAGTTCAGGCTGACTATAGAGTGTGAACAAATTCAGGTGGCAATGAGGCTGACTATGTGACTTGGCAGATTACAGTGGTGGCATGTACCAATTACAGAGGTGGTTCCAGCTAATTATGCATCTTGGGCCTATTACAGGAGCAACTTGGCTAGCTTTGATTTTCAGTGGTGGTATAGATGTCAACTTAGCTCTGCCCCCAACACTGCCTCCACTGCAGCAGCTTGGGATTTGGGGGTTGATGGAGAGATAATCCAGGTTGCTTCTCTGGGGTGGAGCTATGGTACAAAAGCTCCAGGAAGCTCCCCTAAGTAGGCTCTAACACTGTCCCTTCTATTACTAGGGTTGCCAGCCTCTGTGGTAAAGTTGGGAGTGTCAACGATGAGGTGTAAGTCCTCCTTTCTTCTTTTCCTCTGCAGTGGAGTGTCCCCTGGCCAGGGAACCAGGGTTGTGCTTGTCTGTGTGCTTTATTCTCCTTTCTGTGCCACTAGGTTTCTATGTCTGCCCTGCCCTGAAGTGAAACTATTTGTTATTTTGGTTCTTCTTTGTGGAGGACAAAGCAAGCACTGGGCACCTCTATTGGACCATCTTATTCTCCTAAAAAGACCTAATTTCCATACTAATTAAAGGCAACCTGAAATATTTAATTAAACATTTACACGCTAGAAAAAATGTACATTTTTCCATGTCAATTGATAATTTCAAAATTAATTATGTTAGGTCACAAAGGAAATGTCAATAAAATCTTCAAAGTATAAACCGTGTGGGCCATTTTCTCTGCCTCCATACTTCCTGTATAAAATTAAAAGTCAATAGAAAAAAATGAATGTTTAACTTTGAAAAGCAATAATGCACCAAATTAAAAAATCTCCTAAATATTATGTATCAAAGAGGAAATCAAAACTGCAATTATAGACTTCTAATTAAAGAAAATGGTAATAGCACATAGCAAAATGTACGGTACATAGCTAATTCGGACTCCGAAGAAAAGTATACTTATTTTATACACTTAATTCCTATCCTCAGGTGTTCTGGAAAGAAAGTTCCAATATTATTATAACTCTTGTTATCTCTCTGTATGTGTGTGTGTGTGTGTGTGTATAAAATCTACATTTACATCTCACTCTACATAATCTATTACCTCTCTATTTATTCAACATTTATTATTTCAGTTGTCTGTATTATAGTTGCCATGGCAGAGAGCAATCAGAATGCTTATCAATAGAATATAATTCAATAAATCAGACATTACGTCAATGAAATTTGAAACTTTCACACACTACCATCATATATGGATATTATATGAACATGAATAAACTCATATAATAAAGTGGAATTAAAAGAAGACTTCAAAGAAGGATACAGAACAAAATTTTGCTTGTATGTAGGAAACTTAGTATGTAGCAGAAGAAATACCAGTATCTATTCCATCCCTCCTTTCTTTTTTCTGTATGTCAGAGCCTAGATTTTTTTGCAGGTAATTCAAAACCCACCACATAGCCATGTTCTTCAGTAGCCTAAGCATTATAATCTCATTTCCCTTCCTGGTTATTTGTTTAGAAGCTGACAGGTGATTCAATTCTGATAAATAAAATGAGGGAACATTTCCTGGAGGGTTCTGGAAAATGTTTTCTTGTTCTTAAGAGTTTGAAAGAGGACCTCTTTTTTCAATTTAATATTTTTTTGTGTTTGCATGTTTTGTTTAGAAACTGCTGTTGCCACCTTACAACCCCGAGGGAAGCTAAGTTAATATGATGTAGATGGCTGATAGAAGAGTCAAAGTTCAACTTTGAATCACTGAATAAACCAGCCTGCTCTATATTTTCTTTCAACCAGTTACCTGGTGCTGCCTTTTATTTGCAGCTGAAGTAATTTCATATGACACACAGTGCTATGGTTTGGATGTGGTTGAGCGTGTCCAGCGCAGGTTCATGGGTTAGAGGGTTGGTCCTCAGGGTGGTGGTGTTGAGGAATGACTAAACAACTGCAGATTTTGGACTGCTCACCACATTGCCTGATGTATTTTTTGGTAAAGTTAGGTTGACTAACGCACCCCTCTATAATTGTAGAAGCAGGGGCAAGTCCATTTAGAGCTCTAATGAATAGCCAGTACAACTGCATCAGATAACAATGTGTATTCACAAAGTACACCAGACACGTGCAAAGACAACTACCATGAGTTACAAGCAACAGAAAAACAGCAATACAGAAATGAACTTCCAAGGACTACAGATATTGCAATTTTTGTCACTTAAAATATAGAATACTTTGGTAGGTGCTGCTTAAGGAGAAAACAATAAACTTGGAAAGCAAGCATAAACCATCCGAAAAATAAACTTTGGCAAACGAAATGGAGCAGTTACATGTGAACAATATAATTACTTTAAAAAAGAAGATTATAAATGAGTTAAGGAGAAGATAAGGTATAAATGAAGGAAAGTATGATATAAACTGGAGATATATAATTATGAGATAGATATAGATCTATGTGATATATATAGATATAGAAATATATAGAAAAATATTAAACATGCACATACTATGGATGAATAGTAAAGAGAAATGGAAGATACAATAAGAAACTCTTAAATATATCTTATTTTCATCTCAAAAGATAAAATACAAAGAATTAGGAAGAGGGTTTATTTAGAGAATTGATGACCTTAAATTCTCAAAATTTATATCAAGTTGGATAAACAGAATTTATGCATTTATCATATGGTATTGAAACCATAGTTAGGAGAAAGAGAGAGAGAGAGAGAGAGAGAGAGAGAGCTTACTTGTTGAGAGAAGCAAAATAGAAAACAATCATCTACCAAGGAACTAAATTAGAATTATAGAATAGTCCTCAGCAAAGATAAAATCAGCCCAAAGTTACTTAAACTTTTACCACTTCGACAATTTCAAATTTAGTGTGTCTTCGTACTAGTCATTGTTGTAATATCCAAGGATGCAGCAATGAGCAAAATCAAAAGGATTTCTGTTCTTATGGAATTCACATTTTTATAAGGGCAAATGGATTTAAATAAGCACAGGACAAAAATTAAATACAACATAAGTTCAGTGTAAAGAAATGTGTAAAAATAAAGAATCAGAAACTGGTTGCACTGGTCATTTTATTTTCCAATGTCAAATTGAGGTATAATTGAAAAATAAAAATTATATATATTTAAGATGTAAATGTGCTACTTTGGTATATGTACACATTATGAAATTATCATGACAGTCAAGCAATTCATGTACCCATTACTTCATATGAATATACCCATTCCTTTCTGTGTGTGGTTTAAATAGTTAAGATCTCCTCTGCACATTTCAGTTATGTAATCCATTATTATTAACAATAGTCACCATCGTACCACAGTTATTTTGGATAGGGTCATCAAATGTAAATTTAATGGTGAAGTGACAATTGCACTGACATAGCTGAATGAGAGGAACCACACAAATAATTGGCAGCAATCTCTTAGGCCCTGAAGTGAAAATGAATGAGCAGGAGAAAGGCCGAGTGGAGAACACAAGAATAAATGAGATGCGGCAGAGGCGGTCGACTAGTGCTAAAAGAAGACTGGTGGGAGCGTAAGTTAGTACAGCCACTGTGGAGATCAGTATGGAGGGTCCTCAAAAGACTGGAATGGAAACACCCTATGACCCAGTTGTATCACTCCTTGGTATTTTTTTGAAAGAATAAAAGTCAAAATCCTGTAGTGATACATGTCTACCCATGTTTATAGCAGCACAATTCACAATTGCCCATTTATGGAACCAACCTACATGTCCATCAACAGCTGGATTGATAAAGAAAATGTGCTATGTACACACAATAGAATTTCACTCAGCCATAAAGAAGAACAAAATTAAGTCATTTGCAGAAAAATGGATGGAACTAGAGAATATTATGCTAAGTGAGATTAGCCTCAGAAAGTCCAGGGTCACATGTTTTCTCTTATATGTGGAAGCTACAGAGAAAAAGAAACAGAAGGGACCTCAGACAAATGAGGAAAGAGATCAGGAAAATACTGGAAAGGGATTGGGGAGGGAGATGGGGAGGGAAAAGACAAGGCTATGCCCATACATGAAGGTATCATTGCCAATCTCATTAACATGTACAGGGACAGGGGTGGGGAGGGAGTGGGACTCAGAGGGAAATCACTAAGTGCTGTGTAAGTGTATGTTTGTAACACTTTGAACCTCATCAGGATGTATAATTACAACGCACCAACAAAAGCATATAAAAATAAAAAAGAAGAAGCCGGGCGTGGTGGCACACACTTGTAATCCCAGTACTTTGGGAGGCAGAGACCGGAGGATCCGGGTTCGCGGCCAGCCTCAGCTCTCGCTCTGTCTCTCTCTCTCTGTCTCTTTCTCTCTGTCTCTGTCTCTCTCTCTCTCTCTCTCTCCTTAGTGAGGCCCTCCGCAACTTCGTGAGACCCGGTTTCAAAATAAAGCATAAAAAATAGGGCCAGGGGCGTAGCGCGGAGGTAGAACGCCTCTGCGTTCAATCCCCGGTACCGCAAAAAAAAAAAAATAAAATAAAAAAGAAGACTGGGTCTAATTTTAATAGCAATGAGAAGAATTTAAGAGTTTTAAGAGGGAAAAATGAATGAAATCACATTCTAAAAAGTTTACTCTATTAGCTCTGTGGAAAATTAGATGTGGTCAATTATAAAATGTCATGCACTTTTCTTTGTGTTTCTTCCCACCCCCAAAACCGAGGTTAGAACATGGGTCATCTTAGGGCTTTTGCAGCTTAAATAAGAGAGTTAGACAATTCAAACTAGTTTAAGTTTACAGGGCACCTATTTTTTGCCCCAACCAAACAAAATATCCAACATTATCTAGTGTTAGGCTTGGTTTGATCCAGGGAATTAAAATATGTAAAGTTCAAACTTCTGTCTCTCAGAAGAACTTTATCTATGTGAGATATATGATGGTTCCTGGCAGCCTGAGGCTTCAATCCTAATAGTGTTTCAACTTCAGCACAAGAAAAGTTTCTAGAAGAAATATCCGAGGTGGAGAGAGCCACCATTTGCCTCCTCTTGATGACATTTTTATTCCTTTACTATTCCATGTAGCTTGGGGCACTTGGCCACTGTGGTTAATGAGGTCAAGGTCACACTTCTATAGCTGAGTAGTTGACAGGGTTAGATTCTTCTAAACTCCAGAGCAGGGTTTCACTGTAGGAAGGAGGATAAACTCCCACAAAAAAAGGTGGAGGGGTGATTACCAGTAAAGAAACCATTTTTAACAATAGCAGGAGAAAAAGCCTGCATACGTCTTTATGAAAATTAATTCTCACGACTCCGCGTCATTTGGTCCTTTTTGTAGGATGAAGAAAATGGTCGAGAGAATCTTGAGAGTGAAAATTAATATGCCTTTTTGGCCTTACATTAGAAATAAACAATTAGCCTCAAAAGGGAGATGAAGGGACAGGTAGAGAACCTGACATTTCGTTCCAGGAGGGGAGTTCTGCACCTTATGCTGCATGAAAGAAAAGAGAAAGGCGAGAAGCATCCCTAAACGTCAACATCCAAAGAAAGAGCTCGAAAGACAGTAGTGGATTTCACGGAGTATCAGAGAAATTGACTTCTCACTGTTTTCCCACTATGTTGACTCTTTCTCTCAGTTGTCTTTAGATGTCATCTGAATCTAACTATTCCCCAGGGGGTCATGTGAGATGTATTGTTGAGTTTACCCTGGGGATTGAAATTGACACTGACAGTTGTATAGAAATATCATAACCTATAATGAACACTTGGCTTTCAATATTATTTCCCCAGCATAACAAAGAGTCATTAAATAGAGAACAAAGAGTCACTAAATAGAGGAAAATATTTCAAAATTATTCATATTAAGGTCTCAGTAGCATACTAGGTAAGAATGCATAGTTACGGAAATACAAAGGAGAATTAATACATGCATTTTAATTTCTGTTCTGCATCAGTTCATGGCATGTTTGAGCTTTTAAAAACTTGTTGAGGCTGAACTATTTGTAATTGGTCTGAAATAAAGCAATGTCAAAAGGAAGCAAAATGGATTTTTTTGAAAGACTAATACTGGCAATGTCAGAGACATAATTTTTAAAGCTTTATAGAAAATTGTTAGGGTTTTAGGTATAATTGAATTCGATTATGGTTGAATTCAGAGCTAATAGTTTTTTCTGGAAAGGGAGAACATTGTAGAATAACAAAATAGACCTATCCAATACCTTATCTCAGAGTATTTTAAATGTATTCGCCATTGTCTTATAGTCATAGACATTTTGCTTTAAAAATGTACAGACATTCACTGGAAGGCAGCTCTCAGAGTCCATGCATTTATTCCCTTGCTTTCCAATTTTCCACTGAAAAATAACTTCCTAATGCAAAATAAGAATCGAAGCATTCACAATCAGACCCACTGGACAATTTTTGTATTGAGAACAAAAAGCAGGCGTCCTCAGGATGATGAGAATAGTTTTGCTACTCAGAGAAAGGGGGCTGTGCTCCACCTATGAATGAACTACAGTGATCAACATGGAAAAGAAAACACTTTCTGCAAGGGACAGCTCGGCCATGCAACTGTCTAACACTCAAACCTCATCTTTGATAGGACTAAAAACCGTATCTTATGCTTCCAACTACCTCTCACCTTAAAATTAGAGGAAACATCAATGTTCTTAACCTTCTCTTTGTCTCCACATCAGAGGTTTGGACAATAATCTACTTAACATAAAAAGAACCACTCTTAAATCAGGGCATGCACAGTGTAGATTTCCTTTATAAGTGAAAACTAACCTACACAATTCATCAAAAGATGCAGTTCTTCAAACAATGAGGTGTCTTGTAGGAAAATTGTCAAGTTCCCCTTCCACTATCAAAGTAAGCATGCTATATGGCATAGTAAAAATTAAATAAAGGCAGAAAAAGAGAAGAACATAGTATACTTTGTGTTTCCAGGAGAACATTATTTTAGAAAAACATATATAGCATTTAAAAAGTAAAAGCAATAAACCCAGTGGACAGCATATTGAATATGTGAGAAAATCAGATCAATGAATTTTAAAATTGGTGAATTCTCCATAAAAAGGGAAAAGATAAAAAGAACTATAGTTAGTTAAAAATAATAAATATGATAGATCAGTCGACTCAACATGTATGCATGTATACTCATTCTATGTAGGAGGAAGAGACTCACGAACAATGAGATAATAAAAATAACAAGATAACATTTACCACTCATATGCTGGGTAAAAATTAAATTGTATTGAAATATAACTTGTATAGTGCCAATAAGAAACCTAATTAATGCAATCACTTTGGATATCAACTTGATAATTGATTTCCAATTTATATCCAATGAACATACATACATAGAATTTGAGTTTACATTTCTCCCAAATATTCATACTCTAAAACCCAACAATTCCATTCCTAGGTATATTGCTTCCTAGGTTTAGATGTCTTAGAAACAGACCAAAAGACTACGATTTTAGTTCAGTTTGTGTGTGTGTGAGGTAGTTTCAGGAACCACTAGTGAGGGACAGAAAGTAGGCTGGAGGGAAGCCATTACAAGGGTGATAAAACCACTCTAAAGTTCACTCAAAAAAATAAATAAGTGAATAAGTTGGCAAGTCAGTTATGAAAAATAACAAGGATTCACCTATACGGTGACATATTACAGTGCATTTAAAAGGTACAGTTATTAAAATAATCACAATAATGATTCCAGAAGTGGCATATCAGTAGATTCAATGAGAATGTCTGGATTCAAATGCTAGTTTATACAATAATTTTTTTGGGGGGGTACCGGGGATTAAACCCAGGGGCATTCTACCTCCGCGCTACACCCCCGGCCCTATTTTTTATACTTTATTTTGAAACCGGGTCTCACGAAGTTGCGGAGGGCCTCACTAAGTAGAGAGAGAGAGAGAGAGAGAGAGAGAGAGAGAGAGAGCTGAGGCTGGCCGCGAACCCGGATCCTCTGGTCTCTGCCTCCCAAAGTACTGGGATTACAAGCGTGCGCCACCACGCCTGGCCATACAATATTTTTATATGTGTGGTATATGTGTTCCAAACTGTAGGGAGATTTATTCAATAACAATTCTTCAAGAAAGTATAAGATGAGAGCCACTTTATATAAAAAATACTTAAGTTACATTCTATCTAATAATGTACACCAAATAATTCCGTGTGTGTATGTGTGTGTGTGTGTGTGTGTGTGTGTGTGTGTAGCTATGTTTCTATGTGTATACTTATGGATTTACAATTTAAATTAAGAAAAACGTGTATCAAAAAAAGGTTTAATTTTGGGATGGTCAAGTCTCATAACAATGACAGGAACTACAGGAGCAAAATCAGCACATGAGCTGGAAATACATGAGCATTAGAACATTTCTTGGCCAATATGTACAGTGAAAGGAAAACATGAGCTGGAAGAAAGCATTTGTATATAACAAATTTAATTTTAAAATCCTAATAGAAATCCTTCATGTTAATGTCACAAATTAGAAGACAGGAAATTATTAAAAACAGATCAGAAATCAACGAAGTAGAGAGTAAAAAAAATACAAAAAATCAACAAAACCAAAAGCTGGATCCTTGAAAAAATAAACAAGATAAACCACTAGCCAACCTAACCCAAAGAAAGAGAGAATTAACCCAAATTACTAAAGTAAGAGATGAAAAAGGTGATATTACCACCGACAGCATGGAAATCCAGAGGATTATCAGAAACTACTTTAAAAAACTATACTCCAACAAAACGGAAAACCTAGAAGAAATTGACAAATTTCTAGACACATATAACCTTCCTAAGTTGAATCCAGAAGATATAGAAAATTTAAGTCTACTAATAGCAATCAAAGAGATTGAAGCAGCAATAAGGAGCCTACCATCAAAGAAACGCCCAGGTCCAGATGGTTTCCCATGTGAATTTTATAAAACCTTTATAGAAGAACTAATACCAATACTCCTCAATCTATAGCATGAAATAAAAAGAAACAGGATTCTCCCAAAAACATTGTATGAAGCCAACATCACATTGATACCAAAACCAAATAAAGACAGCTCAAGAAAACTAAAGACCTATATCGTTGATGAACTTAGACACAAAACTTCTAAACCAAATACTAGCAACACACATTCAAAACCACATCACGAAAATCATACATCATGACCAAGTCGGGTTCATCCCAGGGATGCAAGGCTGGTTCAACATACAAAAACAATCCATGTAATCCACCACATACACCGAACTAAAGACAAAAATCACATGATCATTTCAATAGATGCTGAAAAAGTATTTGACAAAATCCAACACCCATTCATGATAAGAACTCTGCAAAGAATTGGAATAGAAGGACTATACCTCAACATCATAAAGGCAATATACAATAGGCCCACAGCCAACATCATACTGAATGGGGAAAAACTTCAAGAGTTCCCCTTAAAAACAGGAAGAAGACAAGGATGTCTGCTGTCACCACTCCTTTTCAATATAGTATTTGAGACCCTAGCCAGAGCAATAAGGCAAGAAAAGGAAATAAAAGGAGTACAAATAGGAAAAGAGGAACTGAAACTATCTCTATTTGTAGATGACATGATATTATACTTAGAAGATACAGCAAACTCAACCAAAAGGCTCATAGAACTGATCAACAAATTCAGCAGTGTCTGAATACAAACAATCTTAAAAAATCAGAAGCTTAGCCGGGCGTGGTGGCACACGCTTGTAATCCCAGTACTTTGGGAGGCAGAGACTGGAGGATCCGGGTTTGCAGCCAGCCTCAGCTCTCTCTCTCTCTCTTTCTCTCTCTCTCTCTCTCTCCCTGTCTCTCTCTCTCTCTTTACTTAGTGGGGCCCTCCGCAACTTTGTGAGACCCAGTTTCAAATAAAGTATAAAAAATAGGGCCAGGAGTATAGCGCAGAGGTAGAACGCCCCTGGGTTCAATCCCCGGTACCACAAAAAAAAAAAAAAATCAGAAGCTTTTCTATATGCCAACCATAAATCCACTGAAAAAGAAATCCAGAAGACATTTCCACTCACGATATCCCCCCAAATAATAAAATGCTTGGGAATAAACCTAACCAAAGAGGTAAAAGACCTCTACAAGGAAAATTTTAAGACATTGAAAACAGAAATTGAAGAAGATCCTAAAAGATGGAAAGATCTCCCATGCTCTTGGGTAGGCAGAATAAATATCATCAAAATGGCCATTCTCCCAAAAGTGTTCTACAGATTCAATGCAATACCCATTAAATTACCAAAGTCATTCTTCACTGACATAGAAAAATCTGTCCTTAAGGTCATTTGGAACAACAAAAAAACCCAGAATAGCCAAAGTAGTTCTCAGCAACAAGAACCATGCAGGAGGCATCACATAACCTGACTTCAAACTATACTACAAAGCCACAGTAATGAAAACAGCATGGTATTGACACAAAAGCAGACACATAGACCAATGGAGCAGAATAGAAGACTCTGAAACAAATCCACACACCTACAGTCAATTGATTTTTGACTAAGGGGCTAAAAACATCCACTGGAAAAAAGATAGCCTCTTCAGCAAATGGTGCTGCTAAACTGGCTAACCATATGCAGAAAAATAGAAATAAACCCCACTTTCTCACCTTGTACAAGAATCAATTCAAGATGGATCAAAGACCTAGAAATCAGACCAGAGACCTTGCAGCTACTTGGTGAGGGCATAGGTCCAACACTTCAACACATAGGCACAGGTAAAGATTTCCTCAACAAGACCCCAAAGGCACAAGAAATTAAAATGAGGATCAATATGTGGGATTGCATTAAACTGAAGAGCTTTTGTGCAGCAAGGAAACAATCAAGAACCTCAACAACAGAGAGCCCACAGAATGGGAGAAGATTTTTGCCAGCTCCTCCTCTGATAGAGGACTAATATCTAGAATATACAGAAAACTTAAAAAAATCACCACAAAAAAAAAACCAAATAACCCAATAAAAAAATGGGCAAGTAAGCCGGGTGTGGTGGTGCACACTTGTAATCCCAGTACTTTGAGAAGCAGAGACCAGAGGATCCAGGTTCATGGCCAGCCTCAGCTCTCTCTCTCTCTCTCTCTCTCTCTCAGTCCCTGCATCTCTCTCTCTCTCTCTCTCTCTCTCTACCTAGTGAGGCCCTCAGCAACTTCGTGAGACCCGTTTTCAAAATAAAGTATAAAAAAATAGGGCTGGGGATGTAGTGTGGAGGTAGAACACCCCTGGGTTCAATCCCTGGTACTGCAAAAAAAAAAAAAAAAAAG
>PVJS01000061.1:0-180325 GCA_004027185.1 Glis glis
CCCAGGGGCGTTCTACCTCCACGCTACACCCCCGGCCCTATTTTTTTATACTTTATTTTGAAACCGGGTCCCACGAAGTTGTGGAGGGCCTCACTAAGGAAAGAAAAAGAGAGAGAGAGAGACAGGGAGAGAGAGAGCGAGAGAGCTGAGGCTGGCCCCGAACCCGGATCCTCCGGTCTCCGCCTCCCAAAGTACTGGGATTACAAGCGTGCGCCACCACACCCGGCTCTCTATCCTTTTTTTTTAGAGTATTCGTCACAATGCATGCATGCATATGTATGTGTGGGTGTGCAAGTGTTAATGTATGTCTTTTCCATTTAGACTGTAAGCTCTGTAAGGTCAGGGAATGTGACCATCGTTCACCATCATATGCCCAGTAGCATGTGCAGCCTGTCACACATATCCTGTCCTCAAGGTCACACATATCATGTCCTCAGTGCCCACTTGTTGAATGAACACATGATTGAATGGAGAATCAATCTAAGGTCCCTCAGGTTGTTGGCAGTCAGAACTAGGAAGAAAACCCCATCGCTTCACAGAGCTTTACCTGTGCACTGTCATCCTGCAAGCCACGCTTGCTGATGGGTTAGTGTAAAGAAAACCTAGAGTGACTAAGGGCCAGGTCTTTTCCATCTTTGCTTTTTTCTAAATGATGTATCAGCAAATGACTTCTAAAATGATACCAGGCATGGAAGAGTAGCAAGTTACCCAGAGGTGGTGAGTTGTTCCTTTGGGGGAGAAATTTTGTTCCCAAGAGCTCTGAATAATGGACTCTCAAAATAGTTTTATGACACTGTATATTTCAGTAGAAAAGCCATTCAAAATGAGTCACCTCTCATAGATGAGGTACAGGTGTCTTCCTTACTGAGTATGAAAAAGCCGCAAATGGCTATGTGGGGCTCAGTTGGCATAAAAAGTAGAAGGAAGAGGAAATTTGCTTTTCTTGGCATTTACTAATCCAGACAGGCTCATCTCTTCTTATATGTCATCTCGTTTGCTTTTCACAATCATTCTGTGAAATGGGTATCATTATTTCCAACTTGGCAAAAGAGAAAGGAGTAAATCCAGGTCTTTTCTGTCTTATATGCCCCCCTGATTAATATTAAAACCCCAAAGAAAAGCCAGGCACGGTGGTGCACACCTGTAATCCCAGTACTTTGGGAGGCGGAGACCGGAGGATCTGGGTTCGCGGCCAGCCTCAGCTCTCTCTCTCTCCCTGTCTCTCTCTCTCTCTTTTTCTTTCCTTAGTGAGACCCTCCACAACTTCGTGGGACCCGGTTTCAAAATAAAGTATAAAAAAATAGGGCCGGGGGTGTAGCGTGGAGGTAGAACGCCCCTGGGTTCAATCCCCAGTACCGCAAAAAAAAAAAAAAAAAAGGGCTGGGGGTATAGTTCAAAGGTAGAATTCCCCTGGGTTCAATTCTTAGTACCAACTCCTCCCGGCCTCCCCCCAAAAATCTCAGTGGCTCGGAGCTTTCTGCCACTGTAACCACAGGTTCCTAGGCCCTTCCCCTCTCCTGCCAGGCTTCTCTGGGGCCCCTTGTTCTCTTTGGTAGTCATTAATGTTCTCACATGGCCACTATAAACACTGCTCTCTCCACCAGTCCTGCTGGCCCTTGCTGGCTTTGCTGTTGCTTTGGAGATAGGACACATTGTTTTTCTTGTCATCATTCATGTTAACTTCTCATTCTGATCTCAGGGCTCCTCCTCAGGATCCTGCAGCTCATGAGGTGGGGGGAGCCTTCTTCCTACAAGTATTATAGTTCCCAAGCACATGACCACGGCTTCTTGCCTTGCCTCAAAATATCCCAACTCTTCATTATATTATCACATGTGTGGCCTCAGTCTTGCCCCTCCCTTCCTCCCTCCCTCCTTCCCTAATGCTCTCTCCTTCCCTTCCTTCCTTCCATTTGCCTGCTTTCCTTCCTTCCTTCCTACCGTCCTTCCTTCCTTCCGTCTGTCTGTACTGGGGATTGAACCCCAGGAATATTCTACTTCTGGGCCATACCCCCAGCCCTTTTTATTTATTTTTTATTTTGAAACAGGGTCTCACTAACTTGATTAGAGCCTCACTAAGTTGCTGAGGCTGGTTTTGAACCTGAGATCTTCCTGTCTCAGCCTCCAAAATACTGGGATTACAGGCATGTGCTGTCAATTTCTTATGAAACAAAATAGAAGAAATTTTATTCACTCAAATTCCTCATTGGCATTCCTCATACTTGTTTGGGAAAAGTACACTGACATGCTGCTGGGTGTGTGTGAGAGGAGGTGAGAAGGAGGTGAGACGCAAAAGAACAGATTAACCTGTACAAGATGTTCTGAACCACCTTCTAAGGAATATGGACCCCGCTAACTGGAGGGCACTGTGGCTGCACGCTGGAGTCTCTCAGAATATGCAATTTGGTGGGTCAGAAGTGCACTGCTCTGCCCAAGAAAAGAAAATTCACTGGGGCTGGGCACTGAGTAGAAGGGCAAAGCGAATAAAAATCACCCAGTGGAGGCATGGCTGGTGAAGGACCTAAAACAGAAATTCTAGTGGGAAACGTTGGAACTGTTGGCTGTGATGTGTCTGATATCCCTTGCCTTGTTGCCTGGTTTTAAAAAGATTCAGTAAAACCTAGTTTGTGTGAGTGGATTATTCAGGGCAAAGACAACCAATTCAAAAGTTTCCAGGTGGGAGGCAGGTTATGTAAGTGAGTGAAGCTGTAGCCAGTCATGCAGCATGCCTGCAATCCTAATATTTTGGAGGCTGAGACACAAGGATTGCAGGTTCGAGGCCAGTCTCAGCAACTTAGCAAGATCCTTCAGTAACTTAATGAGACTCTATTCCAAAATTTAAAAATAAAATAAAATAATAAAATAGGGGCTGGGGATGTGGCTTGGCAGTAGAATGCCTCTGGGTTCAACCTCCAGTACCAAAGAGAGAGAGAAAGAGAGAGAGAGAGAGAGAGAGAGAGAGAAGCTGCATGTGGAAGGCAGTGGGGAGTGGCATAGACTGTGGCCAAGCAGAGTCTAGGATTGTTCTGGAGACACAGGAAGTGATGACCTGGCACGCAAGAACAGACAACATTTGTTCCACAGGCCACTGCTCTTTGCCCCAGCTTTAGGGAAACTCAGAGCAATGCTGGGAGTGGATGCCAGGTGGACAGGAGATGATTACAAGCAGACACTGGCTAGAAGATGGAAGAGTCAAGAGACGCCAACATGCCGTATGATACGCTCCCAGGAAAGGAAAGTGAGGTCTCAGGAAACATGCTGAGCCAGGTGTGGCCGTGAGCACACGCCTGTAACCTCAGTACTTGGGAGTCTGAAACATGCTTCTAATAGGTCAAGTAAGATGTCTGAGACTTGAACCTGATTGCAGGTTCAAGGCCAGCCTCAGCAATTTAGCGAGACCCTTGGCAATTTGGTGAGATCCTCTTTCAAAAATAAAAAAGGTTGAGGGTATATAGCCTGGAGGTAGAACCCCCCCCCCGTGCCATCCCTATTACCAAAACAAAACAAAACAAAATTCTGGTCACTAAACTGCTTTGTTTGAGACACAGAGAGAAAGTTATTCTATGTTTTGAAAGACAGGGATGGAGAAAACCATCCCTGGACTGCCCAAATCATCAGTTAAATCTACCAAGCTCACCCCCTGTCCAGGGTAAGCGGGCTTCCTGTGGAGCAGGCCAGGGTTACAGTGTGGGGGATGGGTCAATGTCACACAGCATCTACAGAGGCTCTGAAATTTGCAGAAATTCAAAGAGAGGGTTTAGATCTTCCTAACTTGTGGGATTGGCTGAGGTCCAAGCCAATTATAGCTACATCTCCAAGGTGAAGAGGGACACAGCAGACATCTGGGTTCCATTTATAATTCCAGTGTTCTAGGAAGATGGAAGGACTAGTTACGCGGGTGCTGAGTGAGACACCCTCAGAAGGGCCCCTGTGTGATGCACTTGAAAGCAGTTTCCTCTCTGGCAGCTGGCCAATTGCACTGGGCTCAGGCCATCCATTCTGCTCTACCTGGAGCAGTGTTTCCTTCCCTGGGATGCTCCTGAGGGGTTCCTGTGGCCAGGGTCTGCCTGTGTTCCCCAGTACTCTCCCCCCCACCCCGCTCCACACTGGCTGGCGGAAGCTCCATAATCAGAAAATGAGAGTGGGCAGCAGGAAACCTGAAGAGATGAGCTCAGGGATGGGCCTGTGTTGCCCTGAGGAGGTCATGCCAGCTGTCTAGGAACGGGCATTCCACCTTGGGGGTAGGACAGCACCTAGGCAACCAGGAGATGAGGGAGACCAGGGGACCCAAGTCATGCCTTGTCCAATTTGGATGGAATTTTCCTGGATACCTTCATGTGCAGATACATCTGTATCCATTAAAGTGCTAAGATCAGCTACTGACACCCTGGGTGTCCTGGGGTCTTGGTCCTTCAACATTTGTCTTGGGAATTACATTAGTTCTACCTTTACGTGCAACCTGGATTATGAGTAGGCAGACTTGGAGAACAGACAACTTTCCCTCCTCTCTTCCTGTCAGCCGGCACATCTTTCTCAGGCATGTGCTCCTGTGGGTACAGGAAGAGGGTCAGAGTGGGGAGAGAGAGCGAAGGGGGCACAGACAGAGGAGAAGAAAGAAGTGAGGAGAGGAGAAGATAGGAGAGAAGAGGAAAGGAGAGGAGAGGAGAGGAGAGGAGAGGAGAAGAGAGGAGAGGAGAGGAAGAGAGAGAGAAGAGAAGAGAAGAGAAGAGAAAGAGTGCCTGTGATTAAGTATAACTCCAAGGAGCAAGAGACTCCTCCTCTCCATACACATGTGGGGTGTACTGAGACTCCCGTGCACCGAGGATCTCTGAGAATGGAGGAGGCTGAAGACATCACCTCCCAGTGAGCAGCTTCCCCATGGAGCACCAGAAGCAAAGCTGACAGTTCTGCATCACAGAAGGGGACCAGCCCGAAAGAGGAAGAACATGGTAGCCTTTATAGAGGACACAGATTGAGCTTTATAGACATGTGTTATGGAGGATAAGTGTTAATTATCCTGTGTGCTACTAAGGATTCTTGGTGAGGAGGAATATCCAGTCCTCTTGGGAAAGGCAATTATTCTCTGGGAATGCCAACTGTTAAGATTGATTGTGTAAAATCCAGCTGCTTCTGGCCACCCTCCTTAGTCACTTAAAGTTTATATGAAGTGAAAATAAAGATGGAAACAGAACCCAGCAGACATTGTTTGAGTCCCTGGATCCTGCCTTGCCTGAAACCTACCTATACACTTCCAGACTCTTTAGTTAATAGAACATCCAACCCTGATCTTTTAAATTCAACATAAGTCAGTTTGAGATAGAATTTCATCACTTGCAACTGGAAGTTCCTCAGTGCACATGGAACATCCTCCTGGAATTTCCCAGTAACCAGTTGGGGATGACTGTGCCAGAAGATGGAAGAACAGCAAAGGAAACTGAGGGCAAGAAGAGTATTTGTGACCGCACAGATGTCAGGGAAGAAAATGCAGAGGAACATGTAAAGCTTGTTTTCAGGTTCATCATTTGTCCTCTCTGCTGCAGATCTTTCATTTTACTCTTATTGTCTCTATTAGTTTATTTTCCATTGCTATAGCAAAATGTGCGAGGTAGATAGTTTATAAAGCAAAGAGGTTTGTTTAATTCCCAGTTTTAGAAGCTAAAAGTCCAAGATCTGGAGGCCTCTTCAATTTGGCTTCTGGTGAGGGCCTCATACAGATGGCATCATGGTGGGAGCATGTGAGAGCAATCACAGGGTGAGACAGGAAAACAGAAATTGGGTAAGGGTCAGGCTTGCTCTTTTATAACAATTGACTTTCTCGAGAACAACAGGGGTTCCAAGAGAACTACCTTAATCTCTTCCTAGGGCAGCACTTCAATGACTTAACCAGCTTCTACTAGGCCCCATCTCTTAATGGTTTTACCATCTCAACACCACCAGACTGAGGACCAAGTCTCCAACAGAGGAACCTTTGGGGGACAGTGTTGTTGTGAGTTGAACTCTGTCGCTCTCCCCCAATTAATGCTGAAGTTCTAATCCCAGGAAACTTTGACTATAATCTTACTTGGAAACAGGGTTGCAGATGTAATTGGTTAAGCTAATGTCATGCTGGAATAAGACGAGACTCTAATCCAATATGACTTTTGCCCTTATAAGAAGAGGAGAAAGAGACAAAGGGAGAGGGCCCTATGAAGGTCCAGGCTGACTGGAGCAAAACAGCTGCAAGCCAAGGGACTCAGGATTGGCAGCCATCGCTGGAAACTAGTAAGGGGCAAGGAAGGATTTCCTCCTGTGGGCTTCAGAGGGAACAAGGCCCTGCATGGCATTTTGGACTTTTAGCCTCCAGAAATGTAAGACAATACATTTCTGTTGTTTACATCACTCAGTTTGTGGCACTTTGTTAGGGTAGCCCTAGGAAATTTATGAGAGTATCTTCAAGTCTCCTACTTCATTGTTGCAAAAAAAATTCTGTCTTAAAAGCTTAATTATTCTGAGGACTTACTATATTAAAATTTCCTAAGACATTTGCATTTGAAAAGAGAACTGGTGAGAGAAGGCAATAAGTGAATCTGTAATGGTGGAATTTCAGATGGGGGGGTGAGTCTCAGGGTTTGTAAGTCAGTAAGTGCCTGTTTATCATTACAACAGAAGTTGCAGGGGGCCTTTGAGATGTCTCTAACATAGCCTGAAAGGTGGTGGGCAGAGAGAAAGGCTTAGGGGCTGGATTCCAAGATATCTCCAACTTTAACCTGAGTAACCCCTCTCTTTTTATCTTTTGGGATTTTTAACATAGGTTTTACTTGAAAAGGAGTTCTGAAGTTAACACAGATCGAAAGCCACTGCATTATGGCATTATTTAATTCACATTAAGGCAAAAAAATTTTTTTCCTTCCTCCACTATTTTTGGGAAAAAAATATGCTACTTACATTCTATTTACCACTAAAGCAGAGTTGTGCATTTCCACCAAGAATCTAAGGTGAAGACATCGGAACACACATGGGACTCAGTATTATTCCTTCTCCTTTGTTTTTAGCTATTCTGATGGGCTTAAAGGGAAAGATTAAATGCTTTTTCTTTGTTCCAGTCTTTTAAGAACTGAAAATCAAGATCTTTGTGACTCAAGATGTGCTAGAAGACCAATTGAAGTAAAAGTCAAAATATCTAGTTTATTCTACTTGTTGATTTATTGGCTGTCCTTTTTATTTGTTTTGTTTGTTTTTTGCCATTGGGTGAACAGAGAAGGCTATCAGGATGTATTATTTGCATTCATGTGATTGAGGCAGAAGCAATCTTGAATAAAAAAAATGACTGATGCTGAAGGAGTGTGTAGGGGAAATAGCTTGTAGTTCTCTGCAATTGCAAAAGCAAAATAGTTCTTATACATTCGTGTCCTTTTATACTTTTACAGGTATGATCTCATTGGAAATCCATAGCTATCCTGGGGCTGATGTGGTCTGGCATTCCTGACACTAACCCACAGGTGGGCTCAGAAGCTAAGGAGCCTCAGAAGCACCTCCCAGGACTGAGGCCAGTTAGTGAGGAGAGCTGGGGCTACCCCCTGTCTCCTGAGAATTCTGCTCTCTATGATAAGTGAGTGTTTTTTTTTCTTCTTTTCTTTTAAAGAGTGGGGAGGTAGAGAGAAGTCTTAAAACAAATGGCTAACAACTGCCTTCAGCCCTACTTCATTTTCAGTACTTTTACCCTAAAAGCTTAAGCCAGTCTGCTTTTGTTGTGTCCTTGTGATAAGCAACAAGTCCCAGGAAACAAATAGTGAATGCCACCCTCGATTCCCTTAAAATTTCTCCAGTTAAGCATTTGAATCTCAAAATGCTCTTCAAATCATAATAGCTAATCATTCACCCACCCACTCTCTGCTTTCAGTCAAGACTTCCAGCGACTCCACATGCTCACCCAGAGCTCCAAGGCACTTCTGGCTGGGTAGGTGGGGAGACTCTGGGCTTAGCTCGGGATTCTGGAACGTCACAGGGGTTTTCTCCCCCCCCCCCCCAGGTCTTCTTTCTTTTTTAAGTTACAAGTCCAGGTTGGGTACCTTGAAAGGGAGATGAATGTGGACTGGCCAGCCCGTTGAGGAATGAGGGGAAATTTTTACTAGTCTGGGCCTCTGAAAATAAATCAAGGCCAGAGACACTTTAGTCAAGGAAAAGCACTATGTTCGAGTCCAGGCTCCTCGCCCGGGAGCTTTGTTTTTTTGGCCTTTATAAAGCGGCCCGTGGGGACAGCAGGCTGTGTGGTGGGAGTTCCCACTTGGGCCCCGAGGGCTGATGAGTCCAGCGCAGAGGAAAACTCTGAACTCCAAAAACACCAACTCGCGAGAGAGGGAGTTTCAGGGCTGGCCTGGGGAAATGTAAAACCAGGAGAGGGGAGCTGAGCCGGGGGCGGCGGTGATCCGAGAGGCCTTAAAAGAAGGAAGGGGAGTCCGACCCCGAGCGAGAGAAGGGGAAGAGGGGAGGCCGGCGGGAGGAGATGGGCGCGGGAGGACGGCCCGGGAGCCTGGGCGCGCGGTCGGGGGGCGCCCGGGCGGCGCAGCGCGCTGGCCCCGAGGGCGCCGGTGACATCACGCCGGGGCCCCCTTCCCCGGTCCGGGTGGGTGGGGCCTCGGCGCGCCGAGCGGGCGCGGGGTCAAGGAGGGGGAAGAGGAGGAGCAGGCATGAATGTGTCTGGGTGAGGGCCGGGGAGGGGCGCGGAGGCGGCGGCGGAGGCGGGGAGGGCGCGCGTGGCTCGGGGCGCCCGGGCTCCCCCACCAGCCGGCGACCCCGGCCCGCGACGCGCGGCCCGGCAGCTGGGACCCGCTCCGGAGGGGACGCGCGGGCTCCGCGCGGCCTGGAAGGAGCGAGAAAGCAAAAGTAAGGCGCGCGGCACTCCAAGTTTTCCCAACTTCGCCCCCTGCGGCGGCCGGCGTCCTGCTGCTCGGGCGTCCCCGCCGGCCCGCGAGTGGCAGAAAGAAAAGGGACGGGGCGGGGGCGGGGGCGGGGAGGAGGCGCGGGGAAGAGCGCGGAGTCCGGCAACATCTGCTAAAACTTGGGGGAGGAGGCGTGCGGGGCGGAGGAGGAGGGAGCGGAGGAGAGGCGGCAGGAGGAGCGCGCGGGAGCAGCGCGGAGCCGCCGGACAACTTTTCCACCCGTGAGTAGCGCCGCCGCTCGGCGTCGGGCCGGGGGCTCCGGGCCGGGCCGGGACCTTCTTGCGGAAAGTGGATTGGACGCCCGGAGGGGCCGCCGGTGGGGGTTTCTTTCTTTCTCTCTGCCCTCCCTCGCGCGGCCGAGCCAAATCAGAACTGTCACTCAGGGCCTGTGAGTCAGAAGGGATCGGATTACACGATCCCTGCAACTGATGCCGGGGCTGCGCGAGCGGGAGGGGACGGGCCGGGGCCGCGCCACCGGCGCGCTCGCACTCTCGCCCTCGCGCACCCCGCGGCCGCCGCCGCCCGCCCGCCCCGCGCCCCGCGGCCGCCCGCGCCGCACCATGCCCTCGGCGGGCGCGCCCTAGCCCCGCGGAGCGGAGCGGAGCCGAGCCGGAGCCGAGCCGGAGCCGGACCCCAGCCGCCCGCCCGCCCGCGCCCGACGCGGGCTGCGGGAAGTTGGGCACTTGACAGCCGCCGCAGGTACGTCCCGCCCGAACTTCTTTGTTTTGCGGCCGCGCCCCCGCCCCCGCGTCCCGAGGTGGTCCCCTGCGGGGGAACGGATGGAGTGAAAATGGCTGTCAAAGGCGCCCGGCTGGCTTCAGAGCCACCCCGAGGCGTCGGGACGAGCCTTCCATTCGCTCCCTCCTCCTCGAAGGTCCCGTTCCCAGCCTGACCTCTCGGCGGTCCGGAGGCGGGCTGCAGAATTTCACATCCCAGGGGGCACGAAGTTTGCAGCCGCGGCGACAGCGCCCCTCGCTGCACTCCCCGCCGAGGGTGGGGAGCGCCGCGCCGACCCCCGCGCCGTCCCCGCGCGCTGCGCTCGCCCCGCGCCCGGCCCGGGAGGCGGCGGCCAGGGGAGCGGACCGCGGCGCCCGGCTCCGCGGCTTCGCTGCGAGGGTGGGGGTGTGTGCGAGCGGATGGAGGGAGGCGCGCCCCCTCGGTGCAGGAAAAGTGAAAGTTGTACCATCTGTGTGTGATTTGGGATTCTCTTTTATTTCTCTTCCTTTCCAGGGCCAGCACGCACAGAAAAAGAAAAAGTAGCCGTGGCCCTCGCAGTAATCATTTAAGAGGCCGCGTTTACACAGAGCAGAGTTGGGTATGAATCACTCTGCAGGGGACAGTTACTTTCTGGAGAAGTTGCGGCGGGAAAATGGGCGGGAGGAGGCGGAGAGGGAGTAAATATTGACCCCAAAGTTGGAGAGTTTGTGAAGCGGCTTTTAAAGAGATTGCCAGATGCGGACGCTCCACTCGGCGCCCGGCCTTTTCTCAAACCCTTCCGAAATCTGTGCTGTCCCTGAGTGCACCTTTCTCAGAAAGGCGCAGGACGATTAAGAGGGTTTCCTCCGCCGCTGTTGCTCCTGCCCCCCAACTTCTCATCTCCCTGGTGTAGACCGCCGGAAAGATTCTGGCCTTGGGTACAGTGCTCATGGCCCTCTGCCAGTTTATATGTACATATATTTATGTAAAACATTTTCTCCCAGCTCTTTGCCAGCTGTTCCACATTTTCCAGCTGCCACTTCAGTTTGAAATGATGGACTGTCCGCGTCTCCAAGTAAAAGAGCCCTTTAGTCAGAGGTATGGAGGGCCGGCCGCTGTGCAAATACACGGGCAGTGCCATTAACCGGGCCGGTATTATTCTAAAAAACATCTCCTGCTCTCCTTTCCCTCTCCTCCCCAATTAGTCTTTCCAGAGCACAATGTATATACACTTTGCTGAAAATTCAAGTAATTAGGCTCTACTCTCCTAAATGTGATTTTTGTACAGAATTTGGATGAGGCCATTTTTTTTTCAGGTCCCTGAATTATGTGTCTGGGGGAAATAAGTGAACTTTTAGAAAAGAGTGGCGGCTTGAGTGCATTGGGCATGGCTGGTGGGGAGCCTGTGCCATGGCCATCCGAAATGACCTCATTTCAGTCTATTTAAGGCAGGAACTATTCATCCTTCCATGTCACACTTCTTGTGTTGTTCGATGTCTTCCTGTATTATGGACTGAAATCTTCAAGAATTGGCCTAAAGTATTAATTTTGAGTATTTATGTAATTGTTCTGTAATTTGAATAGGTGCCTTATTGATTGATTCCTGTAATTATTTCATTTAGGTTTTAAATTAAAAATTAATAGTAGCCTGACAGTTTCTTAATTACATGTGTCAAGATTATTTTGAAGGAGGAAAATGCTATGTTTTAAAATAGTGAAATAACCTCAAAATCTCTTCATTTTTTTGTAAAGCAGAACAGTATTTCAGTTGGGGGAATATATTAAAGTGGGAGTGATTGGTTCTAACAATGTAAACTGTGCAAAGTATCTAAAGAATTTGTTTATGTTAGGAAATATTGGTCTTAACAACCTGGTACACAAACACTTTGGCCAGTTAGATTATCGTCAAACCTAAAACAAACATGAAATAACATTTAAATTAGTTGGAATAGCATATTTATACAGAGCAGGGAGTTTATTTTACACTAAAAGCTATTTAATTAGAAACTCTCCGCCTAAGGGGAGATCCTTTCAGGGAATATAATTCTTAAAGTCAGCCTAGGGAAGCTTTGGTTTAAGATGCGTGAATGAGTTCAATGTGAGAGGTGTCTAGTGAAATTTCACACGAGCAGAAACACTTTAAAAGATATAGATTGCATTATTGCTAATAGGCTAGGCCCAGATGCCTACCAATTCCCTGTGCTTTTAACATGCTTGTATTCCTTGATTGAACCCTGATATATACACATTTTTATTGTATATCTAATTTGCAAAGGACCACAGACAGAAATGAGAAAATTCAGCACTGATGAAAAATGGCTCTGTTGAGTTATTTCATTACTTATTTAATGAAAGAATCGTTAATTTATCAACTTGATGCCCAAGCCTAAAAGTTGGACTTTCCTTTGTTTCTTAGCCAGTGAAGTTCCCTTAATTACCTGCATGCTGTAAGGGTTTCAGACTTCCTCTGTGCTTAGCCATTTAGAGGTCCTTCCTTCTCTGTAAGGTATCCAGCTTACAGAGCCCCCCTTTGGAGGCTAGAGTTTGGGAGGCATGAAAGGAAACAATTTAATGATCATTGCTGCGTGCGCTCTCTTATGTGGACACAGTAATGTACTAAGAAAAACCAGTCTTGAAGGAGCAGTGAATCAATGAGTCATGAAATGCTCAAGAAAACCTTAGTAATGGAATGTTAATGCTTTTAGACTCTAGTAGATTATCTTAAAAGTCAGACTTTTCTTCTTTATGCAATTGTTGTAAATCCCCAGCTCAAGAATTCTTTGAAGGCGGTTTTAGGTCTGCTGGCATTCATATTCTGAGGTCTGTCTGATTTGTTTTGGAAGATTCAAGAAATTTTCTGCCAACTTATATCACGAGGGGCAATTAACATGCTGAAATGACTACAGAGGAAACAAATACATTTATATTTGTTAAACAAAAGATTCCACTCTAATAATGATTTCTGGTTGTCTTCTCATTAAAGTCCATGAGAAGCTGCTGCCCTTCACTTCTTGTTGTCATTTTTCTAGATGAAAATTGATCCATTCTCATTTCAAAGCAAATAAAGGGAGACAGAATAAACAACAACCGGGCAGGGGTACTGCTGCAAACTTTTTCAAGTACTTTCAGTGTATTTTTCATCTTTACTTTTATTTGATGGGCTTGTGAAATAGAGCTGTAGACTGGCGAAGACTTTAAATGAAATTTCACACTTTGATGATTTTTTTTTAAACTTTGATATATTGACAGCAAAAGGAGCTGCAAAGCTTTTATATAACTTGAGCAGTAACGCCAAGCAGCAGTCAAACGTCTCCATGCATTTGTGTTTAACTGCAGAAGAAAAACATGTCCATGGGCAGTAGAGGTTCTTATCAACCCCCTAATCCCAGATCCCAGCAAACCTTGAGGGCATGCCTCAGATCTTGCTGAAATCACTGTGGACTCTCACAGTTTGCAGATTAAATATGCTATGTGTTCCTGGCTCCAACAACAGTTTTATGAGCTCACTAAGCTTCCTGTTTTAAGATCCTTTTCTTAAGTTTTTAGGACCTGCTAAAGGCGATGCTGTCTGGAGTCAGTGGTACTTGTTAATTTAGAGACACTTTTAGATATTTCATTCTCTCTTTAAAAATTGCCAAAATTATTATTTTTAAATCGAAAGGCTAATTACGCCGGGAAGAGGGAGGAGAGCCATTGCAAAGAAATTGGATGTTAAATGTGTTTGTAAATGCATTTGATTGCAAACTTTACGTGGTGTCTCCGTTGTTTTATGGCAGTGTTCCCTTCCTTGGCCCCTGGAAATTAGACTTTTTCCATTTGTAATTCTAAATGTACTATATTTTAGTGCCAAATTTCTTAGCTACTCATTACCACTGTTTTTTGGGGTGGTTTTTTTTTTTTTTTGATGTGAAAGTGTTTTTTGTTCTGGGTGTGTATATTTCAGCCCGACAAAATGTCTCAGAAAATCTATGGCTTTCTAAAGAACCTGAATGAAAAAGCCATTACATAGTTAATAAGGCGGCGCTGGAACATTTCAGCCCCCTCCTGAAAGGCAATATTGTGTGCCTGTGGTATCTATAGCTGTGTCCTCATATACGGTACTCTTGTGTTTTGCGTAAGAGTCATAATTAAAAAAGAAAATACTTACATCATTGTCCAGCAACATGTCATATCATTCCCAAGAGAACCCGAGCCAATTTTGTGCTTAAAGGTTATTCAATGAATGAAATCTTGAAAGCCCATTTGTCAAAGTACTGCATGGTTTCTGTTAGTTTTCAAGCCCCAAATTCATTGTCTGCCCTGGCCCAGCCATTAGTCATCAGTGTATTAGTGCTGCCTTCAGGCCATGCTGCCCAGCACTTCTTCACACCATTATAGCTTTGAAAGTGTACTCTGTCGACTTGTAGAATTACTGCTCTGATTTCCGCTTGGCTGGGTTTGAGGTAAGTCCCCTCCCTACCTTCTAGCTGACTGTAATCCTTGCTTTCTTTTAAAGCTCCTTTCCAGAGATTTAGGGGAAAACTTTCTTAAGGGCCCTGTTGGCATCATACTGTGGTTTTGTTGTAGCATGCACTGTACATATAAATTGTACCTGCAGTAAATTGGATTGATTGCTGTCCTGAAACAGCTAGAGGGGCTTTTCTTTTCTTTACTTTTTTTTTTGAGGGGAGGGGACCTAGTGTATGTGGGGGGGATGGCACAGGAGTAATGTTTTACACACAAGTATTTGATTGTGTACTCTTGGAATTTTTATGCCACAGAACTAATTAAATAAGTACAATTTTCAAAAAGTCTATTGAAATTACTTCAGAAGGCAGTGTGACATTATATTTCCTTATTTTCATGTGGAAATTTTTAGCTTTAGCTTCTTTGACTTTTTTTGAAGATTACATAAAATGCCTAACAAGACTCCAGAGTGCTTTACATTACAAACTATTGATTTTTACAAAAAGACTGAAAACTCACCATTTAGATGAAAGATAAGTTTCAAATTGCAGTAATGAAGGAATGAGGCAGTTAAGCCCTGTTATTGATTTCATTTTGTGATATTTTTAAAAAGAATAATTCATTCTGGAGAAAGTTATCAGTGTGTAGAGAAACCTCATCCAGCAGCTTAAGAATGAAGTCTTAGGACTCAGGTCCATGGAAGCCTGGAATCCAGGGCCAGACTTGTGAGTCAGGCCACACCACTCCAGGAGTGTCTGCTGCTTGAACTGTGGATGTTAAAATGAAATTCTATACCAAAGAGTCTCATTGGAGAGGATGTAGTTTGGTGTAGGTTGGATTGACAGTTCTGTACATGCAAAGGATCAAAAATAAGACAACTGCCCTAGTACTTGGGAAGCTGAGACAGGAGGATCACAGGTTCATGGCCAGCCTCAGCTACTTAGTGAGGCCCTCCACAAGTTAGTGAGACCCTGTTTCAAAATAAAGAATTAAAAAATAGGGCTGTGGGTGTAGCTTGGAGGTAGAATGCCCCTGAGTTCAATCCCCAGTATCTCAAAATAAATAAATAAATAAATAAATAAATAAATAAATAAATAAAATAGGGCTGAGGGCGTAGCTTCAGAGGTAGAATGCCCCTGGGCTCAATCCCCAGTACCGTAAAAAAAAAGACAACTGGGGTATGCTGTGTGCAAATAAGTGACGTTTACAGGGTAAGTGAACCATGGGAAGTTTTTACAAAGGCCTTCATTTAAAAATCCTTAAGTTTTGAAAAAGTGGCTTTTAAAATTGTAGTTAAGATTGAAGAATCAAAAGTTTAAAAATTAGGAGGGTAGAGTGTGGTGAATAGTACTTCACAAAACCTCTGTTAAGTACTTTCGGATTTGGTGTAGCTGATTTTAATACCCAAGAGGTATTGGTCTAATATTTGTGATGCTTTAAGAGTCTATTACTATTCATAGAACATGCAGTCTATCCCTTTAAGCTTTACTGTAAAGATACATGTGATTCTAGGAACTCTAATATAAATTCTATAAGAATAATTAAGTTTTTTTCTTCTGAAAATATGTGAAAACATTTAATTCTTATAAACCTCAGTGAAGTGAGAGAAGGGACACATTTGATCAGTCTCGGTGTTTTTGTGATATATGTGGATTTAAGAGGAATACAGTTTTCATGAGCTTACCTGATCTATAGACTGATAACTGACTTACAGATCTAGGTTTCTGTCTGAGAAGGATTGTCTGTATCCAGCTACCTGGGGTGTCAGTTGGCTCCACATTAGTGCTCACTCTTTTTTATTTTTTTGCGGTACTGGGGATTGAACCCAGGGGCATTCTACCTCCGAGCTGCACCCCCAGCCCTAGTTTTTTTTTTATTCTTTATTTTGAAACAGGGTCTCACTAAGTTGCAGAGGCCCCACTAAGTAGCTGAGGCTGGCCACAAACCTGCGATCCTCCAGTCTCAGCCTCCCAAGTACTGGGATTACAAGCGTGCACCACCACGCCCGGCTAGTGCTCATTCTTGAATGGCACCTGCTAATGTAGGCTGCTTCCTGCACAGCCTAACCAAATACAGAGGACTGATGTTTCATAGTTTTGCAGAACTCAGAAATGGTAACGAATATTAGAGACTTCATACTCTCTTCAAATGTTTGTCAGACAAAGTACTTCTGGCAGCTGAGAAAGAGTAGCTCATGATCTTTTCTTTTAAATACACAAGGCAGAAAAGTAAAACCAACCCACAGAAATGTCATTTGTGATTTTAACTATAATAGCAATGATTACTTTCATGTTGAGTAGGCTTTTCAGTAGCCGAAGTTAAATATATAGATTGTTTTTAAAAAAAGTTCAGATGTACTAATTCTACGAAAACAAAATTCACTTCATCCATAGCCAGGCAATTGTTTTCCTTTTGAGTAATTCCGTTTTAAGGTGTCTGCTGTGAATACTGCTTGTCTGTGATCAGAAGCATCAGAAATGTAGGAAAGAAAGATTGAAAACAATAGGCAGCAGATTTGGGGAACCCTCTGTGTCACTGATGGCCACTTGGACAGATAGCAGCTTTTTTATTTGCAGTGAAGGCTTCAGGCTTTCCTGACTGGGGGGAAATAATCGTATATAAAGGTAAAATAATTGTATTTTAGAATACTATAGTTAAATATTTATGAAGATTTCATTAAGAACTTATGAAGTTGAGCTTCTTTTCCTGCAGAAAGGGGAAGGCAGTGCAGACAGGAAGGGAGAGGAAGCCTTAGAACCTTGGGAACTGTTGGTGTGTCACAGAGGTATGCATACCTAATTGATTTTAAGTTCAGAAAGATACTTGGAACACAAGGAACTGTCAAACAATACAAACCTGTAAGAGGTTTTCTCCAGTGCATGATTACATGAGGTCCACTGAGGTTTTTTAAATTCCCTGCACTTTGCTCATTGAGCCCCAAGACTATTTCTCACTTTCAAAATTGATCTGGAAGTTAAAATCAGCATTAACTTGTGTTTTTTGATTTTGTAAAAAAAAAAAATTCTCTTCCTAAAGGATTTATTTTCTTTACGGAATTAGTTAAGAGCTACTGTGAAAGGTATACCTATTTAATAAGAATTTGACCTAAATGTTTGCACCAAGGGTAGCATCTTGAAGTAGCAGCTGATCTAGTACTAAAGTGTGAGAAGTGTCACTCTTCAGTGGCACAGGGGGGACTGCCTCAGAAATCCCTACTCAGGATGGTTTCTTCTGGAATTTTAAAACAAAACTACATTAGGGAGATCATTCATCTTATCAATATACATGCAGGTATAAATAAATTTGCTTTCCCTGGAGGAAAGCTTTATTCCCTGAACTACACAGAATAATTCCTTAGTTCAGGCCTAATCATGGTCTGTTAATAGCATGGCTCTGCCTACTGGAATGTCTTCTGTTTCTGATCTCTCATGGCCAGTAGCTGTTACAGCTATCAGGAACTGATC
This sequence comes from Glis glis, assembly GCA_004027185.1. Classification (NCBI taxonomy): domain Eukaryota; kingdom Metazoa; phylum Chordata; class Mammalia; order Rodentia; family Gliridae; genus Glis; species Glis glis. The sequence goes on from PVJS01000061.1 coordinate 17,522, forward strand.
AGATTATCATTAATCAGGCTTATAACTTAGTTGTTTTAAATCTTTAAATGCATTAAGAAAAAAAATCAAAGAGTTACTAACCAAGTTCAGGCACTTAAAACCCACCGGATTAGGGAAATAAATGGAGTACACAGTCTGCTGTTCAGGAAGGATGCTCTAGCAGTTTTTAACTGCAGCTTCATTTCACCCGAGATTAGAAAGTCATTTCATTCAGTTCAAACATCACTGGTGCTTTCTTGTAAAAATTTTGTGTTTAAACAATGAAGGGATCCTGTTTGCCTGTGGGTCGGAGGTTTCACTGCAGAGACCTGCAAGGGGAAAGGCTGATCTTTGCACATGTTTCCGGAATTGTGATTTTTCATGCTCTCTGTTTACTACTACAGAAAGCCCCTGTGGTGGTTAAGGTTGAATTGGAACTCCATGGAGGGCTTGCCTGAGACAATGAGGCCATGTGTCTGTGCCTTAGCCATTCACAACACCTGCATTTATTTATGGCAGCTAATGAAGAACAACACTTTTGGGGCCAGGTTAATAGACAATGAATTAGGGTTTTTGTGAGTGAGGCACACATCCATTGGTTTCCTGAAGACTTTTCAAGTGTTCCCCAATGTTTTATTACCTACACACACACACACACACACACACACACACACACACACACACACCCCTCTGCAACTGCAGAGCCCCTGGAAAGTTAAAACAGCTATACGAATGCATCCAGGGCCACCCCCTACAGCTGCCTGCTGCACGTTTTGCTGGGCCAACTGTAGAGAGAGTTTGCAAATGCCCGCGGATATTCCCAAGGAGCAGGGTAACTAATCTGATTCAGATCGATAAGAGCTGCTTCTGTGCGCTGCAGAGGGACGGCCAGGCTGCTGGCGCTGCCCCCACCCCACCCCCGTGCTTCCCCTTTCCCGCCGCCTGGCTGCCAGACTCGCATTGTCTCCTAAAGGCCGCGTCAGGAATGTGGATCAAAGCGGGTCCGGGAGCACCTCCTCTGCCCCCAGATGCCCAGGGCCCGCCTGGGAGACCCGCGCTCGGCCGGGCTTCCCGCGCTGGTAACGATGATGGATGCGGCGACGCGGCGCTCGGGCGGCGCTGCTGCTAATGAATTGGCCGCCGCTCTGCAGCCGCGGAGGGACAGCCGGCGAGGACCCAGGACGCAGGCGCGGGGAGAGGCAGAGGTGCGGAATACCTGCCTCGCCGCTGTCAGAGTGACCCGACGGGAAAGCGCAGAGTGCGACAGCTTTCAGCAAAGCAGACCCGAGCTACAGCACAGCCTGGCCATCGCATTATCATAGCCGAGGACGCGCCTTTGCAAAGATGAACGTTTCTGTCCCCCCTCCCCCCACGTTGCATCTCCAAAGAGGACTTGGGTTGTGTATGAAAGTGCTGTTTAACATGTAGGTCCCCCTTATTCTTGAATTTGGTAAATGTCAGTTTTGTTTTGTGTTTTACCCCCTTGCTGCAACAGTCACCTGGTCAGTGGCTCCAGGAAGCTTTATGTGCCTTGTTTTATAGGAGGTTCATGCACGTTCTGATTTGTAATGTAGAAAGAAAAGACCCACCTGCAGGCAGGTTGTTAGTAGGAGAGGGATTAGATTTAAAAAAGGGTCTAGAATTAATTGTGCCCTGGGTTTGGGCCTCCGGGAAATTACAAAAGGTTCAGGGCTAGCTGAATGGGAAAAGCCTCTGTTTGCTTTCTGGAAGGAATGTTCATCCTTCCTTTTCACCTATGGGACTCTGAGCTTTAGGAGGCATACAGGAGAGCAGTTTTCCTTGGTTTCACACCCCAACCCCCATGCACTCAGGCTGCTGGACTCCCACATCAGCTACAAACATTTTTTTCCTTAAGCATGAAAAGTCAAGGGGCATGCCAGGAAATCTTGCATGCAATATTTTAGTGGTGAAAGAGATTGAAGGGGAACAGTATGAAGTTGTAAGCAAGAAACTGTATGGGGGGAAAGTCTCATTCACATCTGAAAAACAGTGACATGTTTTCCTCAGAGAAAAGTCTTTGAAAGGAAGCAGAACTTAAAACTTTTTTCTTGATACTTAAGTTCTAAATAAGTTATACTTCATTATTTAAGCAATTCTTCGTTTAAGATAGTGCTGTGGAGCCCTTCCTTGGTGAGCTAAGATTCCCTCAGGAAGTTTTATTGGTCACTTCTCTACCTAATGCTTTAGTGAGTCAACTCAGACTGGGTTTCCAAACCCCTTACTGTCCCTGTGAAGAGCCACCATCCCAGCCACCCCTTTCTGTTCGTTCACTTTTTCCTGCACAGTTTCATGAGGTGTGGGCATCCAGAATATTAAAACTTTCTCTTTATGACAGACAGGGACAAAGTTGTGTTTTTTGACAGTAAAATAAGCTGATATAATTTATAGGGATATACAGGAAGCAGATGTCTGCTTTGGCAAGTTGCCATTTTTATAGCTCTATTCCAAGCATCAACCATGCTTTTAAATAATTAGTTACTAACTAATGAGATCCAAAAATAAGTTGTCAAAATAGAAGAAGGGGGTAGACTATTGAGTGACCAGGGGCCTACTTTTTTTTTTAAATCCATTTCAAACAGGGGTAGGAATTAGTATTCTCTAAGACCATTAATTAGTGTGATTTCAGGCAGCGCCTGGAGCTTTCCCTCTTCACACGTAAGTCTCTCTCTGCAGTGATGAGTACTGGGAGGGTTTATTGCTTTGTTAAAATGAAGTCCTTTGCCTTGGGGGGAGGCCAGAAACTCCACAAAAACCAAGTTTGTCAGGGAACTTTGGTGACTTGTCTCCCCACTGCTATTAATTAGCTTCCTCTAGTATGGAGAAGACTTGGTTCTTACTCGGAATCTCATCTCTTAAAGGGCTTTCTGGTCCGTTTGCATGTTTCTGTGTGCAGTTTTAACTTAGTAGACTCTATCCAAATTCAACTAATAAAACTGAATGTGGGTTTTGGAGGGAACAATTAGAGTATAGTAAGTGCCTGTTTATCCCAAGTGGTTAAGAATGGAGTGTTTTGATAAAGTATTCCTGTTAAAATTCTTAATTTTATATAATTTGCCAGCTTTCAAAGAAATACTAGATATAGAAGGAAATGTTTGTAGCTAACTCAGCACTGACTAAAATTGAAGACATTGCAGAATCGTAGAAGTCACAGGGTGATCGATCGGTGTGATCACTTATTCAATCAGTAAACTTTCTTATGCATACTAGGGGCTGGAGAGAGAGAAACCTTGTCCTCATGGGGCTTACAGTCGGGAGCAGGGAGATGAATGTTCTCAAAGACTTTTCTACATGAAAAGGTTTTTATTGCAGTCAAGGCTTGTGTTGGCCTGGAATTCAGTATTCTGGGGTACACTTCATCTGTGAGTTTATCTGGTCTGCAAACACTTCCGCCAGGTCCTCCTGCATATACTGTATACTGTGTATAGCAGTGAGCAAAATAAATGTGGAACAGTTTGAAAGCTTTAGTGAGCCTGACAATTAGTGCTTGTTAAAATATAGGTTTCCAAGCTGGGTGTGGTGACCCTTGCATGGAATCCCAGTACTTGGGAGGCTGAGACTAGAGGAATGCAGGTACGAGACTAGTCTCAGCAATTTAGTAAGACCCTCCACAACCTAAGGAGACCCTGTTTAAAAAAAAAAAGGGCTAGAGTGTAGCTCGGAGGTCGAATGCCCCTGGGTTCAATCCTCAGTACTACACATACACAATGTCCAGGTTTCCAGCTGCTGCCCTCTTAAGACAAATGCATTTCCTCTGAAACTGGACCCAGGAGTCAGAATGCTTAGGAAGCACTATGGCAACACTGATGTAAATGTCTGTGTACCACTCTGAGAAACAGTGACATGAATTGGCTTGAGATGCTCTTGTGACCTACTTTAAAGATGATATTTACATCAATTTGGGGGAGCATTAAAAACAAAAGAATCATTTGAGATTGTTAGAGCTGGAAGGGACCATCACAGATTTCTCTTTTAAAGGTTCTTCTTGCCGGGCGTGGTGGCGCACGCTTGTAATCCCAGTACTTGGGAGGCTGAGACAAGAGGATTGCAGGTTCACGGCCAGCCTCAGCAACTTGTGAGGCCCTCTGCAACTTAGACCCTGTTTTGAAATAAAGAATAAAAAAAATCAGGCTGGGGGTGGAGCTCAGAGGTAGAATGCCCCTGGGTTCAACATCCCCAGTACCACACACAAAAAAGTTCTTCATCTGGACCCCTGGAAAAGCTTTGAGGGTTCTGTGATCCCTTAGAAATTAAATGTGTACTTTTGTGTTTAAGGATATTTTCTGAGGAGAAGGTTTTTAACTTAAATTCTTAAAAGGAATGTACTCTCCCTTCTCCAGAGAATAGTTAACGCTACTGTCCGATTCTGTCATTTGACAGATGAGATAGCTGAGACTCAGCCACAGGTTGCCAGGGTCGGGCGCTGGACAGCTCCGGCATCATCCAGGTAGCCCTTACCTTTGGACCTGGACCCGCTGGCAGCCTCCCTGGGAGATGCCTGCAGCCCCTTCACGGATCTACTCTTTGGGGGATGTTTCTGAATTTGGAGTGGATCTTACAATTGGCATGCAATTTTAACTTAGTGCTTCTTTTTTTCTTTTTATTCTATAAAAGCTGTTCTTAAATAACTTAGGTGTTTTATAATGAATGACACTGGGTAATCTTGGAAAAGAAATGGAAGTTAGTGAAAGACTTGGTGCCCACAGTGCCAAGTAGCCTCTGGTTCTTAAATCTTCTAGTTACTTCAGTTTTAGGTCAAGGGGAATTTGCAGTTCTCTTGCAGATATGAGTTAAAAATGGCTAAACATATTTCACCTGGCATTTTAGCTTTTCTAGCTGGTTAAGAAGTTGCTTACTTTAGTAATCGTTGTTTTATTGAACACTGTAGTGTCTGCTGAATGTAGAAACACAAGCAGATGACTAGTCGGATGAAATGCCTGCTCTGGGTGCTGCAATCTACTTAGCTTGAAGAAAACACGAGGAGAGGAGACTTTTTATCTTTTCTTGATTCTTTGTAGGTGTAGAACATGACTGCAAAAAAAAAAAAAAAAGAACATGAACTAAACAGTGAAAATTGATGAATGATGAGTTAGGGTGATTATCCCATGAATGAAGCTGGTGAAAGACAGACCTGCATTTAGTTGAGTTTTCATATTTCCTGACTGATCCCAGTCTTTGCTATCAGTGATCTTTGGATTTTTTTTCCTTGTGGAATTGAGAACATGTTCTATTACCTTTGTTTAAAGTATAACCCAAACCAGGTGAGGTAGTGCACACCTGTAATCCCAGTACTTGGGAGGCTGAGACAGGAGGATCACAGGATGGAGGCCAGCCTCATCAATTTAGCCAGACCCTCAGCAGCTTAGTGAGACCCTGTTTCAAAATAAAAAAATAAAAAAATAAAAAAGCTGGGGTGTGGCTTGGAAGTAGAATGCCTCTCCGTGGGTTCAATCGCCCCAAACTGAAAAATGTAACCCAAATGAATTGAAATATTCTTGTGTCTTAAGACAGCTTAAAGAATATGGTTTACTTGAATGATTTCAGATTAAGAAATGTATTGCAATTGAGATATCTTAGTGAAAGAAGCAAAAGCCCTGGCTGCTCAGCTCGGATTATCCTCTGATTCAGAACTTTGAGTAGGGCTTGGGTAGGAGATAATGTCAAACGCTCTTTAAAACACATAATTAGTGATAAAACTGCCCCCTGCTTTGGAAGTCGGCCTCATATCCCTTCCTGTAAGGTTGACTACCTGAAGAGACATTTGTAGACATGACTTAAAAGAGTAACATGACACTTGAATTTCACAATATAAACTTAGTTGAATATTGAGGTATTTAAACCCCTTGATAACAAATACCCAGGAGGAACTTAGAAACACCATCCACATCATGGACATTCCTCTCTGTTCTCTTTTTGCATGTGTGGACAGCGTTCTACTGGCTTGTTGGTAAAACTTTGAGACATTTTTGCCAGAAAATCCGTAGAGCAGTGTTGTCCCGATTTTGGCTTAAAGTGTTAGGTTCTTTTCAGTTACAGGTGAAGGGGGCTTTTGAGCGAGATCTACTTTGGCCACTGTTACTGATGGCGCTGGGTTCTCTTCTAGGCATTCCTCCTCGAAGGGAACGGGAGTAATGAGAAGACATCATGGAGGCCCAGTCCCACAGCTCCACGAGCACTGAGAAGAAGAAAGTTGAGAACTCCATCGTGAAGTGCTCCACACGGACAGATGTCAGCGAGAAAGCCGTGGCCTCCAGCACCACTTCCAATGGTGAGTGGCCGCGGGGATTACCACTGGCAGCCAAGCCTGCAGCCGTTTCTCTGTTCTCTGCATTCCTTGTGAACTGAGCGCTTGCAGCTGGACCAGTGTTTGTTCTATGACAGGCTGAAGAATGCCAATGGGGCAGAGGGTGGGGGCACGGGATGGGCAGGCTCTAGTAATCTCTATTTTGGCACTCAACCTACACGTTTTCTTCCAAATTTTCTAATTTGAGATGTAAATGTGATAGGTTATTTATTATAGGAAGTTCCTGTTTTGGCATTTTGGAAATCATCTTGATTAGTCTGGCAAGAGTTCAAAATGCTTAGCATTTCACATGAGAAGTCTATAGGAGTCAGAATAATTAGTTTTTACTAAAGACACAAACGTGGTCTTGTCAAAATTAGCGACAAGGTCTCCCCCTAACAAATTTTCAGTACTCTACTCTGAAGGATCTTAAAAAATTTAGCAGTGAAACAGGAGTTCTGAGATGGGTTTTGTTGGCTCATACAGATTTAATTTACTTAATTGTTTTCAGAGATAACATAGAGTCACCATTTCTATATGCTGTATTTTTAAATTTTAAGCAAAGTGTTGAGAGGCATTTCAGTTCAAGCATGGAGTATTGAAAATAAATTCCAGAGGCCCCTGTGGTAAAGAACGGACTGATGAGGTTAGTGGTAACCTTTGCTTCCTTCGTAGGCTTTTCCACCTTTGCATGCCATTGAAGCCTTTGGTTTTCGTAGCGTTTACAGCCATTCCTGGACTCCCTGAATTTCACTGTACTTTTTCACGTGCCCTTAGGAAGAATAAGCTGGCCCGCTCTCCTGGTTCCTGGAGACTGCCTATCTGGCCTCACTGATCTGCATGAGCCAACCTGCTACCTCTCTCCCTGTGGGCTTATAATTTATTTATTCCAAGAAAGAATTTACTGGGTTGATTTATATGTTTTTAAATGTACAATTGGAGAGTCAGGATCTGTTTGGGGAGGTAGCTGCAGTCCAAACCTGTGTCTCTGAGGGTGGGTATTCCTGAGGATGCCGTCTGCGGAGTCTAGGCTTCCAGTCTGCACTCGGTCACCTGGTTTCATGAGTGGGCCCTGCTGGCTGTGCCAGGGGAGGGAGGGAGCTGGCTGTCAAACCTGCTGGCTAATGAGTCCAGTTTTACATTTATCCTTAGAGAGATATATTTATTTCCACAATAAAATAATGAATTTACTTTATGTATGTGTATGTGAACATAGTCTATAGTACCCCATTTATTTGTGGTATTTAAACTCAGGACTGGAGCTTATTTTAATTGAGCCAGAATATTTGCATTATTTTTCCAATGTGGTTATAGAAGGCATCTTTCCCCTTAAAAACATGCTAGTCTGTTTTTTTCCTGGAATTTATAACAATTAGGCAAACTTATTATTTCAGAAGTAGAATCAAGCTGGGTGTGGCGGCACACACTTGTAATCCCAGTATTTGAGAGGCTGAGACAGGACAGTCGCAGTCTTGTGGCCAGCGTCAGCCACTTAGTGAGGCCCTCAGCAACTTAGTGAGACACTGCTTCCAAATAAAAAATAAAATAGGGCTGAGGGAGTAGCTCAGAGGTAGAATGCCCCTGGGTTCAATCCCCAGTACTGCAAAAAAAAAAAAAAGGAGTAGAATCAACTATGCAGTGTTGGTTATTTGGTCATTTTAATAGCAATTTCGTAACACTTTCTGAGTATTAGTCTTACTGAAACATAAACTTCTGTTGATCTTTATAGTTTATATGAGTGTGGGTGAGCGTGTACTGGCGTGGGTGAGTGTGCAGAGTGTGGGTGGGTGAGTGTATGAGTGAGGAGAGTGTGAGCATCAGTGTGTGAGAACAGGCAAGAACCAGTGCAGGCTGGTGGAAGATGCTATTGTGCTTTGCGGAGCCTGTAGAAGCCACCATCCTGGCCACGAATAACAGCAGACTCACCTTCCTAGGACGATGCTGTTGCCTTTGCCACTTCCAGACCTGGACACGGCTCAGGCTTTCCACCGCTGCGCCATGTGTCTTGAGCCACTCTCACCACGGGCTTCCCTCATGACACAGTTAACCTGACCAGCCCTGTGGTGGCCAGGAAGCCTCGAGAAAAACTGGCTAGCGAAGGAACAGTCATGATTTACAAAAGCCAGTCCTGTGTCTCCGAATAATCACAGATCTGTTTCCTAAACCACACTCCACTGGCTCCCACCCTGCCCCATCAGCCTGTGCCTTGAAACCTGCATCTCCTCCCATAATCCTGGCCCACTGGGGGCAAATGCTCATTAGTCAAGTTTGCAGGACACATGCCTGAATGAGAGCTGTCCTAGAAGTCCTGCAAGCTCTGACCAGTTTTTTCAGTGTTCCTGTTTCGTCTAAGGGATTTATTGCTTTGTATTTTGGGACAACAGAAATCCAACTGAATAAAAGAAAATGAAAATGGTATTTTTAAAAGATGGGTTTCAGTCTGACAGGAGGATTCCAGGAAAATGATACAAACACACTTAAAGACAGAAAACCGTAAAAGAAAGGGAAAGTAAACTTTTTCTTTGTTCACATGAATGCTAATAATTACAATGATCTTTTTTACTGAGTACTCTGTAGTTTTCATCTAACTAGTTTATAGGGTCCCTTTGCAGACCCAGAATTGTGGTCAGGGGTGTGGGTTCCTGGAACTGCAGGGCCTCTTTGTTCTGCAAGCTCCCCACCTGGTCATACACTTCTCTCCTCCCTCTGCCCTGGTCTTGCAGGCCTGCGTGAGGGCTGTCGTCCTCTGCCCTGTTTGGGTTTAGACTTTTGGCGTGCAGGCTTTCAAAGGTTGAAGCCCTGCGTGTGTGCTGGTTCACGGCCGTCATTGCTGTGGATGTTGTTCATCCATTCTCCATCTGTCTGTCTTTCTACAAACATTTCAGAAATGCTTGGATAACTACACTGAGGCCAATCATAGAAAGAAAAATAGAATAATTTGAATGCTCTAACAGGTAGTACTGATTGCTTCTGTTTCCAGGGGCTGCTTATGCTTTCTTTAACAAAGCTCTGATGTTGGATTTGTAACTGGACAGTTAAAAAATGAGTTCAGTATCAAGAACCAAATGAATGTAATGTATGCATTCCCTTTCCCCTCCTCCATTCCAGGATTAAAATCAAACAAACAAAAAAGTTTTGTTATTGGTGAAATTATTGGTTGAGTTGCCTTAATTAACTTTTCCAGCTATTATGTGGTGTAATTTGTTCTTGATTGTGAGTCTCCCAGCCAAACCACGCACATTCCACTGCGTGTCCTTACAGGTCTGTTTTCTTGCTTTTCTCAGCTGAGTATCTGCTCCTAGAATAACATTCATATAGAGTTTTGTTTAAACACACACTTGCCCACAGCCAAAACGTATGGTTCAGAAACCTTGAACAGTAAATAAGCATTTGCTATGCAAGAATGAAATTTAAAATAACACAAGTGAAAAACTATGTTCTAGATTTTGTATGGGAAAAAAGACAAGTCAAATTATTTGATTTTTGTAACATTTAAGAACCTGCACCTACATGGAAAGTCTTAAGTAATCTCTTTTTTTTGGTGTGTGTGTGTGGGGGGGTGCTGGGGATTAAACCCAGGGGTGTTTTATCTCTGAGCTACACCCCCATCCATTTTTTATTTTGAAACAGGGTCTCGCTAACTTACCACATGCTGACCTTGAACCGCGATCCTCCTGTCTCAGCCTCCCAAGTACTGGGATTACAGGCATGTGGCACTGTGCTAATCTTTACATGGGAACACAGTGTGTCCATAGTTTCATGTGTGCATAGTTTAGTTTTAGGCTTTAGCATTCCTTATAAAATGGAAATGACAAAGGAGAGTTTTCTGAATATTTCTAACACTTCAGTATCATTTAACACAGTGGATTTCACATATAAAGTGTGCATTCCGATGTTAGGTCTCATTGCTGACTTAAGAATGTCCAAGTCTGTTAATATGCTAAGACTATAAGTAAAATACCCTAATAATCTGTTTCTGGTATCTGTTTATTACTTCCTAAGCTACATGTTGTATTTTCTTTCTTTTTTTTTGTGGTACTGGGGATTGAACCCAGAGGCATTCTACCTCTGAGCGTACCCCCAGCCCTAGTTTTTATTCTTTATTTTGAATCAGGGTCTCACTAAGTTGCAGAGGGCCTCACTAAGTAGCTGAGGCTGGCCGTGAACGCGGATCCTCCGGTCTCAGCCTCCCAAGTACTGGGATTTCAAGCATGCACCGCCACACCTGGCTTACATGTTGTGTTTTCTAAATTTTGAACTTCCCTTTTTTTCACATTCTCTTTATCCTATAACATTTTTCTCTCCATGATTTGCAAATATTGACTCTTCCATTTGAAGTGTATGGCTTCATTTTGGCTTATGATTTTTTTCAAAGGAGCAATTTGATAGTTCTTTTTTTTTTTTGCGGTACCGGGGATTGAACACAGGGGCGTTCTACCTCCGTGCTACACCCCCAGCCCTATTTTTTATACTTTATTTTGAAACCAGGTCTCACGAAGTTGTGGAGGGCCTCACTAGGGAGAGAGAAAGAGCTGAGGATGGCTGCGAACCCGGATCCTCCGGTCTCCGCTTCCCAAAGTACTGGGATTATAAGCGTGCGTCACCACGCTTGGCTTTGATAGTTCTTAATAAACTGCTACTCTGCCTTAAAAAAGAAACTCACGATAAATGATTTAGGCTGCGGTCTTGAGTATCTTTTATCTCACCTTATAGTTATTGGGGACATACATGAAGGTGATAGAAAGCAGAAATCATTATCCTAATGATGATGCAATGTGAAACCAAAGTTGATAGATTAATAATGGACAGGAAGTTTCCTGTTTACTTTGGTTCTTTCAAAAAGAAAAGCTTGGTTCTCTGCTTAAACATTATTTGAGGTCTGCAAATGGAAAGTGTTGTGGTCTGTAAATACCACATGAGATGTTTTGGTGTTTGCTTTGTTTTGGTTACTTCCTGAAGTAGCAATGTGCTTCCCAGCTGTCCATCACCTAGGCGTTAGTTGTGTCTGTTGGTCTCCTGAGATGGAGCTGGGTTTGGGGAAAGTTGTAAATTCATTGCTGTTCTCCGCCGTGAGCTCTCCTCTTCTTGACCTTTCTTATGCAGAGTCCATGCGCTTGATTCTGTGCGGAAGTGGGCAGGCAGTTCCTACCACATAGACAGTAGCAGTTGTGAGTTTTAGGTTTTTTGTCCCGTTAGATGTTTAACCCCTCTTTTTCTTGCCACATCCCATTTCCTTGCACATGACAGATGGGTAGAAGGGATTTTCAGATAAAATAGATTTCACAATAGGGTTTTGTTTAGGAGGACATACAGGTTTTGGAGTCTGAAAGTGCAGGCTGAGTTCTGGCCATGCCAACCACTGGCTGTATGGGAATTAACTTCTTAATGTCTCAGTTTCCTCATCTGATCAGCACAACAATGATAATCACACCAACTTCATAGGACCTGTCTTGGGAGGGTTGAGTGAGGCGATGCCTGCGCTGTGCCCTAAACACATGTACTAGGAAGAGCTCTGCAAACATCGGCCATTGCTATTAGGAGAAAGCATCGTGATGAGTTAAATGTTATGAATCCAAAACAAAAGGTTTATATTTGTATTTTCTTCAAAGCCACACATAGGTTTTCAAATGAAGGGGAAGATGTTTGGCCAAAGTAATGATGAATTTGCTGGACTCAGATCTCTGAAAAAGAGTTCAAGATGTTTTACAAATTCCAAATGTGACCAAATTTGCTCATCTTAAGGAAGGATGGATTAGAAAATACCAAAGTTTCTCTGTCCTCCTTCTAAATGCCTCCTTAAATCAGGAAATACGGGAGATAATTTTAAGAAAATTTATTTAGATTTCTTTAACCTTGAAAACTAGCTTTGTGCTGATTATATGTTTTGCATTGGAACAGCATATGTACATCCCTTTTCTTGATTTTTGTTTTTCTGGGGTGAATTGTTTCCTTTCAAGTTATAATACCCATTTGTAGGGTGGTTTGTGCTATATTAGAATTTGATTTTTTTTTTTTTTTACAAAAGAGCTTTCCTGTTTTTAAAACCAACTAACTGATGACGAATAACCTAATTTTTATCAGAATTCTCTCTTGGGCTCCAAACTTACATATCCCTGAACTCTAGCTACCACTATATTCTTTATTTTGGTTAAGTGTATCACCTTCATGGTCACCCAGGCTTGAAACTGCACTCTCTCCTGCTTTCTGGGTTCTTCTAGTTTGAAGTCCTGTTAGATTTTCCTCTGTAGTTTTTCACCCAGATGTCCCTTCAGGACACTCTGCAACACTGTGCCATTTAAATCCTTACTGCCTCATGCCTGGACAGTTAAAGAGGCCTTCTGTCCACTCACCTTGCCATTGGTCTCCCCTCTTCTCATGCATCGAATGCACTCCTGCCAAATTAATGTTATTATAATTTACTTAGGCTACACCCTTCTCTGGAATATTTAGTGACTCCCAACTACCTCTAGAATAAAGCTTAAAGCTTTTAACTTAATATTTAAATAATCCTCCAAAATCTGACCCCGGCCTGACTTTCCAATCTGATATGCTATGCTATACCACTGTCCCATCCCGTAATCTACCCTTTGGCTAAGGGACAGGTTCTTTGCCTTTTCCAGTGTTCCTAGAGTGAGTGTATGTTAAAATTCTTCTCTAATGTATGTCCTTAGTCTCTCTCTTCCCATATAGACTTATACCATTTGGGAAGAGTTTTAATTACTGTTACTTTGTATTTTAGAGTAGTTTTAAGTTTATAGGAAAATTGAACAGAAAGGACGGAATTTCTGCACTGCACCTGCCCAGTTTTCTCTTTCGTTTGCATCTTACATTTGTTGGAATTGCTGAAGCAGTATTGACATACTAGTGTAAACTTCAGTCCCTGATTTACATTAGGGTTCAGTGTTGTACATTCTGTAGGTTTTGACACATGCATGATGACACACATCCACCATTACAACATCCTGTAGAATAGTCTTATTGTCTTAAAAATCCCGTGTGCTGCCTGTCTATACCTTCTCCTTCTCATAACATTGTTTTTTTTTTGCAGCACTGGGGATTGAACCCAGGGGCATTCTACCTCTGAGCTATACCCCCAGCCTTATTTTTTATTCTTTATTTTGAAACAGGGTCTCACTAAGTTGCGGAAGGCCTCACTAAGTATCTGAGGCTGGCTTCGAACTTGTGATCCTCCTGTCTCAGCCTCCCCAAGTACTGGGATTACAAGTGTGTGCCACCACGCCTGGCCCCCCACTCCTTTTTAATTTTTTATTTTGAAACAGGGTCTCACTAAGTTGCTGAGGGTCTCTCTAAGTTGCTGAGGCTGGCTTTGAACCTGTGATCCTCCTGTCTCAGCCTCCCAAGTACTGGAGTTACAGGTGTGTGCCACTGCACCTGACTCCCTCTCATAACGCTTAGTTTTTACATTTTTATTGAACTTGAGAATGGTACTTTATCTACCTTCCCTTCCACACCTTGCCCAAATTCAGTATTTTGTACTGAGAGGGCCTCAACAGATATGGAATCAACCGGCAAAGTACAACATGGGCCTTCCTGATCTTTGGGATAGTGGGACGGGGGACATGTGTACCATAGTACTTAGTAGTGTTGTGTAGCTGGAAGCCAAGGTTGGAACCCTAGCCCTGGCAGGGAGTTGCTGTGTGATCTTGGACTAAATACTTAATGTCTCAGACTCTGGCACAGTCATGCTAGCTAAGGTTAGTAATAGTAATAGGCTCTCCTGGTTATCATTTGGCAGGATTTAATTTATTGATGTTTCACTCCACTCCTTTCAGCACAATATCATTTGCTGGTTGTCTACAAATGGCTAAACTTTAATGGTGGCACACACCTGTAATCCCAGTGCTGGGGAGGCTGAGACAGGAGGATCCCAGGTTCAAAGTCAGCCTCAGCAACTTAGTGAGACCTTATTTCCAAATAAAAAAATAAAATAGGTCTGGGGGTATAGCTCAGAGGTAGAATCTCCCTAAGTTCAATCCCTAGCACCACAAAAACAAAAATAACCCCAAACTTTAATCTGATCAAGGTATTCGCTTAATAGAAAATTCTGACATCAGGTCCTAGTCTAAGAGGTCTGATGGTGGAAACTGGATCAGGGAACAGTACCTCAAACCACTGGTCCTGACATTGGTACAAGTTCAGATTTAACAAATCTGGGTTCACTTCTCATTGAGGCAAATAGTCATTGAAATTATTGGGTGAAATCAGTAATTTTATACTAAGCAGGTTCCTTGAGGGCCAGGCATTTCCCCTTCTTATACAAAGCTATTGGATTTCTTCTCTAAAAGAACATTTCCTGGGTATAATAATCAGGTATAAGTAATCAGGTATAAGTACGACTCCCATTTTGCTACAGTTCTGGAAACTTGGGAGGGACAAGAGTCCACAGCATGATGTGTTTTGCTTGGGGAAAGTTTCTGGGTTGCCTCTGATACTTGTGATCAAGTGGTGTGGGTATTTCACATTTCCAGAAACAACTGGTCGGAGTCACAAACAGCTGCTTAATAGTGGGAGCTCAGGCGCCAAAAGCGTGCCTTGGGAAGGAAATCTCCTCCTGGGGGGGTGTGTCTGGTCATCTTCTACCTCCTATACTTACTGCGCAGATGGGGAGGGCTCAGTTTCCCAGGCAGCTTGCAGGGGACAGAGTGATGTGAAAAGCAAAACACTGCCTGTAATTTTGTGTACCATGAAACGTCTCCACCAATGTCTGCTTTAGTTTTATTTTTAAAATTCACATGCAGCCAAATTCACTCTGTGGTGTGCAAATCCATGACTTTTGAAAAATCTGTAAGGTCCTGTAGCCACCACCACAATGAAGACACAGGCAGGCCAGTTCTACAGTTCTCCCCCCCCCCCAATTTTGACAAATACTTGTGCTTTAAACTCAGCTTAGTAATCAATGCATATCGTTTGAGCCTCTAGTAACAATAGAAAGTATAGGAACTATAGTAGGGGCTCAGCATTATGTTTATTTCAAGTTGTTAAAAGAATGATTTGATAGGTCCTATGAACAATACTTACTGCTAGTTCTTTTCTGTTGCAATATCTCATGTTGAATTTATAGCAAAACTAAAACGTTCTTGAAAACTGTTCAGAAATCTATACCCTTGTGTCTCTGCCAGTTTGAGTCTCTTTTCAGTGTCTAGACTATGTACATTTTAGGCTAATTTAAAATTCCATTTTATATTTAATACACAAAGGCAGCCATAGTAATAAGGGTGTTTGGTTGTTTTTGTTACATTGAATTAATTGCATCAGAAAATTAGAATCTGAACATTTTATGCAGTTATAACCTAGGGGAAAAACATGAAAGACTTGCTAACTTTCTCCTTCCTTTCTCTCTTTCTTTCTCTTCCTTTCTTCCTCTTTCTTTTTTTTTTTTTAAGCCTCTTTCCCTTTGTTTTTATAGATAGGACTTCATCTCAGGTAGGGAAAAGTTTACATAAAAGTTAGTTATTCCCAGTACAACCTAGGCTGCTATTTTTTTTCCTGTCTTGCATCCTCCCCACCCCCGCCACCTTCTTTGACTCTTTCCTCTTCTTGGTCTTTTCTTACTTTCTTCTTCTTCTTTTTTTCCCCCCTTCAGTTGTAGAAAGTTGAGTTCCATCCCAATTATTAAATCTTAGGAGACCATTCCCACATGGTTCCGTAAATGGTAGCTTCATCCTTGTTCTTTCATCTCTCTCTCTGCTCTCTGGCTTGACAGCTGAAAAGGTCTGACTGTGCCACACAATGGTTTGATTGGTTTCTCTGGGGGAGACTTTTCCCTGCCTCATCATTCGCCAGGCAGGTGGACCAGAAAGTCTCTTGATTCTTTTGTTGCCTCTCAAAGTCCGAGGTCTTTGACTGAATAAATCCTCCGTCATGGGATAATTTGCTAAAAGGAGACTGAAAGATGTGAGAGAAAAGCCTCACTACTTGGGTGCTGCATTAATGAAATAACGGGGCCTTGGAGTTTGCAATTGAAAAATCACCAGGAATTCAATGGGTGGAGACGGGCTTCTTTTATTTCCCATAATAAACTTTTAGTTCTATCATTGAAAGCATGCCTACCCTTTTGCAGGCCTGCAGGCCTGAGTGTGTTTGCATTTGTACCCATGTTTAAGGGGATAGCCCTGCCCGGCTGCAAGCCGTTGGGGTGGTGTGTCTAGTTAGTCATTAGATTATTACTAGTGGATGGAAAGAATTCCATATGACAGAACTAAGGTTGAGTTAACACAGGACGAAAAGTAATTTACAGATAGGCTGTCCCCAGCCATCTTTGTAGCCCCTGATAAGGTTTCATTTCAGAATGGATAGGCGACATTTCCACTTACGGGCCCATTCTGCGACACCTGTGATAACAGCTTCTGGATCCTAATTGAAATTGGTTTCAAAATGGATTTTCACTTTTCTCTGTCTGTGGAAAATATTGAATGGACTCAGAGCTGCCACAGAGAACCCCAGACCTTGGAAAATGGAGCGGGAAGCTAGGATCATCTTTCATAACAGTGTCGATGATATGACAGTTTTGTTATCTGTCTTATTAATGAAATCATTGATCACCTGATGAGGGAGATAATAAACTACATTCCACCAGTGTTCCCGAAGCTCAATTAGACTGGTATTACAAATAAGGAGGCGAAAGAAACAAACAACAATGGAGCCAAAGTAGGAAGGATCAATTAAAACTTTTCATTCCTAAGCGACTGTTTCAGATGGGACATTCTGAGTGACTGCACTCCAACTATTTTGAAATTGTGCAAGTCCATATCATATTCAAGGACTTTGTTTTCAGCCAGTTGTAGAGTCACTAGCAGTTTCATTAAGTACAATTTAAAACAAATTCAAATTTATTATAAAAACATTACTTGCTTCATAAAGTAAGATTTAGAAGTAGAAGCGGACCTCTTGCATTGTGTAAGTGCTTTGTAACAGGGAAAATGGATAAAAAAATCCACACTTTCCCTCTTCCATGGTGAAGGAATCTAAGGCTTGTCCTGCATAGGTATATTAGGTAAGGAGACCAAGCCCAGGGTTCATAACCTAGGTTCTTTGAAAACAAAGTAGCTTATCATCCCTTCCTCTCTTAAAGCCCTTTGGGAATCCTAGTCAGAAGGGAATTAGGTTTGGATTTAATGAGGTGGCTCTATTGTTTGGTGTTGGGCTGCCCTGGAATGTGCTCTCTCTGTCCCTCTGGAAGGAGGGGAAGGGCTTCTGATGACTTCTCATGTTTCACGGTGAATTGTATTCCTAGGTGTTTCTCCATTCTCTGTGCCAGCAAGGATCAATCCAGCCCCATCTGAGCTTGAAAGAGGAGCTGTGATCAAAGGCGCTAATGATGTCACTGATCTCTGGTGATTGATTAGGAACAGAAGTTCTGGAGAATTCAGCCTTTCCTTATAATTTCAAATTCATTAGTGTCTGCTATTAGGATAGCTAGCTCTTAATCAGCAAAATTATTACAGTGAACCATACGGGAAATATTGTGTTTTCCTTCTTGATCTAACACAATTTTTTCCCTCTTTGGTGGTGCTGGGGATGGAACCCAGGGATTCCTTATGCTGGGTAAGTGCTCTGCCACTGAGCCAAATCCCCAGCTCTATCACTATTTTTAAGTTTATTGGAACCATGGTCACATTTTATAAGCCACCTTTCTTTTGAAATGTACTGCAAAGAAATATTCTTTATGTAAATTGGGTTGAGTATTTTGGAATTCTACATATAAATTGGGACGCATATTTGGGAGTGAAGACAATTACATGGTTTCCAAAGCATTTTAATTATATCAGATAATTACATATTAGGTAATCATTACATATATGTAAAGGTTTTATTGACTTGGAAATTTAAGTGTTTCATATACAGATTTTAAAATCTTTTCAGTTATTTTTATGGTACTAGCTAATATTTTCCCATTGCCATTCAAGAGGATGACTCATTCCTATGTGCACATTTTCCTTAAAAAATAAAAACAAATGCATTTCATGCCAAGAGGTGACATGTCTTACAACTGGAAAAGATGCAACTTGAAATAACAACAACAAAAAAGAAAAAGAAAAAAAGAGAGAGACTATAACTGTTCACAACTGTGCTGTAGCCATTGGCTTAAATCCACATAGTGTAGGGACTGATTGCAAAAGCATAGGAAAAAATTCTGTTTTGGAAGGCACTGCAGTCCGAGAAAGAAAAGTTGAATGGAAAATAGAGAATGTAAATTTTTATTAAGATTACTGTTACCTTCTGTGATCTGCTGTAGATTGTTAAGGACTCTTGGTTCGTGCTTGCTTATAATTAATTTTTTTCACAGAAAACTTCATTCTGAGGACTGCTCTTTGAATAGGACTGAAAAATGTGTTTAATAGTCTAGGGTGAGAATATAAAGAGAAGAGATCGCGCAAATGAGCCTTTGGGAGAAGATGGTGTGGCAATTATGAATGCTAAACTTTAATAGATGTCGAAGATTTCCTTTTTGAGGAGTATTTTTTGTTCTATTGGCATTGATGAGAAAAATCATCTGAGATCCTTGCCTATAACTGAAAGACAACTTCTAGAAAGAATATAACAATGGCATGGCTAAAATAATGGAACTTCCAGCAATGTAAATATTTCCTGGTTAAAATATGAATCTAATATTGAGTTGAAGATTTCTTCCAAGCATTTAGAAACTAGAAAACACACAGTGGTCCATTTCATATTAAGTTTAAATCAAATCTCTGTAAAAAAAAACCTAATGTTCCTAGGCTTGTTTTCAAATTCTGGCAAGTTTCAGAGCAGTAGAAAAGTTCCTTTCCTATAAATGTTGACAGCAGTTCCTGAGTAGGCTAATAGTGTTTTATAAATAGAGTTTACTTAGCAAAAACCATATGTATGCCCAGTGAAATAATCTCACATTTATTTATGTTTTGATTTATAGAAAACATGTGCCCCTTGACAAAGCCTTTGGGCTCTTTTCCGCAATTAAAAGGAATCATTTTTGAAAAAATAGCAACCATCTTAATGGGAAACTTTTTGACATAAATTTAAAGCATTCTTTGATCAGTTTTACACAAAATCAGAATGTTTTCATCCATTAGTTTGACCCAAAGAGCTGGGGTGAGTTGGAGGAAAAAAAGATGCTTATAAATCTGTCTACGTACCTCTCTATTTGCACTTACATGTGCACGCATGCACACACTCATACACACACATCATCATATATATTGGATGAATATTAGGGAAATCCACAGATTAAAAAGGCTGGCTATTATGGGAGTGGTACAGTGCAATGTTACAGCAAAAAAAAGTCTATTGTTTGTTTTTGCTGGTGACTAGTGTTGGTTTAGCATGAAGTAGTACTTTTGTTTAGAGGAGAATGTGGCTCCATATTAACCTGTTGCTAGGCCTTCCTTTGGATATCTGCATGGTATCCATACCTTGATTCTCTCCATCAGCAATAGAGCATGAGGAATGAAAGGGATAACCAAGTGCTTTGCAAATTTCTTAACCCTTTCATTTTTCATTTTTTGAAGAAAAATTTTATATAATTTTATTTAAAAATGTTGCTTTTGTTGGGAGTGAGTGATGGTTGGGAGTGAATCGTATAGAAGAAAAACCCTAGCTGAGCACTGTGTGCTTGTCTGTAATCCCAGTACTTGGGAGGTTGAGACAAGAGGATCGCAGGTTTGAAGCCAGCATGTGAAAAGTTAGCATGACCCTGTTTCAAAATAAAAAATAAAAAGCCCTGGAGGTGTAGCACAGAGGCAGGATGCCCTTGGGTTCATTCTTCAGTATCAAAAAAAAAAAAGAAAATCTTTCTTAATAAAGAAGTGTCTATATTAGCTGGCGTCAGGCTACAAAATACTACTTCATCAATATTCTAGACCAATCTGGGCATGGTGACACATGCCTCTCAACAACCTAGTGAGACCCTGTTTCAAAAACAAAAAATAAAAAGGGCTGAGGGTATAGCTTTTAGGTAGAATGCCCCTGGGTTCAATACCCAATACCAAAAGACCCCCAGATCTATGTTATTCAAGCTGATGGAGGTGGGTTGTATGTAGACAAGAAGAAAGTCAGTGTGTGTGTCAAATAGAGAAATTTCATAATGTATAAATCTTACATATATGTAAATGCTAGTATAGTTATGTATCTATTCTAACTTGGGTGGCTTTCATTTTTTAATAGAAATGAGAGATTGTGTGTGCTTAAAAAAATAAGTGAGGGAATTCTTCTCATGAAGGTAATAGCAGTTTTCTGAGCCCTAGAAAGCCTAGCTCCTGTCTCCATGTACTTATATACAACTATTACTGACCACAATGGCAGCTACCTCAAGGCTGATATGGTATCTAAGAGAAATGAACCCTCTTCCACAGTGTGGGGGCTTCTTTGACAGCCTAGGAACCCTTGAGGTTCCATAGATAGTCTTCAGAGAATGGGCAAACCCTTTAGAATTATTTTACACAACACTCTGGGCCTCCACCCTCACCCCATCACACTAGGATCTTAAAGAGTTTTATGGCCCAGTGCTTGCCAGAAACACTGGTGAACAGGTAGGATTTGGAGCTCTAACTTTCTCGGAGAAACTATTGGTTGAAGGATTAGAATTGTCTTTGAAGGAATTGTCATTTATAAGAAGAGAGCTCCCCAGTGATTAGGGAACACAAAACTTAAATTTTTTCATGTGCAATGTGATATGATAGCTATAGTTGTAACCCAGCCAACTTTGTAGGGGGTGCACATTCAGAAATCAAAAGACTCTACTTGTACCTCTGAAAAGGAGGGACTTGGGTTGTAGATGTGTGTGTGTGTGTGTGTGTGTGTGTGTGTGTGTGTGTGTGTGCATGCATTGCGTGCGCACACATAGTATTGAGGATTGAACCCAGGGGGCATTCTGCCTTAGAGCTACACCCCCAGCCCTATTTTATTTTTTTAATTTGAAACAGGGTCTCACTAAATTGCTGAGGGTCTTGCTGAGTTGCTGAGGCTGGCCTCAAACCTGTGATCCTCCTCTCTCAGTCTCCCAAGTACTGGGATTACAGGTGTGCACCACCACACCTGCTGGGTCATAAGATTTAAAGAGCTCTCCCCATTGGATATTCTGTCTCTATGACATTCACTTTAAGTTCCACAGGCATTTAGAAGAATGCAAAATAACAGGAATTATGTCAGGCAAATAAGGGCAGCTTGAGAGGAATGAGTTAATATAATCTAAGTTTAGGAAGGGAAATTTAGAATTCTCTTAATTAAAACTATTTAAATCCCACATATGGGTCCATATTGGGTAAAAAGCCACTGAAATTTTTTTTGGGCCAAAATGCATCTACACCATGTGTTCTGAAGGGTAGTCGGTAGATAACACTTTTAGGTGCAAATCCAGGAAGATTTTTGCTCAATTTTGGCTGAAGTGTTGATGATTATAGGTAGTTGCCACAACACAGTTGATCTCTGAAATCTGAAATGTGTGTTCCCTCGACCTAGACCTGGTGTTGTTCCTCAGGGACCCTGGCTTTCTGCGCTCCTCTTCCAGGTGTCTCCGTGTGTGGCTACTAGAAGGAGCTCTGTGACGTGAGTGTGACTAATGCCTCCCTCTTGAACATCCTCACACAGTGCTTTTGCGCAGTCTTCTATTTGGCATCTGGTTTTACGTAGTTATATTTCATCATGGCTTCACTTAGTCTTTGCAAATTTCTTTGATGCTAATTCAGTTGCTTTAAACTTTTTGGAGTGGAAAAAGGAAACAAAACCAAGAGTACAATAAACTTTGATTACCAGACCCCTAAACAGTGAAGCTCTCAAGCAACCCGTATTTGTAATCCTTTGAGCATGGAGTTTACAGGCAGAAGCTGGGGAGCGCTGTTACTGAGGAGCTGGGCAGCGGGCTCAGAGGCAGCGGAGGAAGGCTCCACGGCCCTGCTCTTCACAGGCAGCCTGGAGAAGACTGTGTCCTCCAAGGTTCACTGCGTAGGCTCACTATGTAAGTTCACTCTGGAGCAGTCATTAAAATAGTGCATTTTAGAAGAGTTTCAGTAAAAATGGAACCTATAGGAGTCTGAGGAATGCAGGGCACCTCTCACATAACCAATATCCAGGCAGCCTGCTCACCACAGCCTGAGACCTGAGCAGTTCATATTATTCTCTGCTTTTCTCTGTCTTAAACTGACTTTTGTTTGTATTTATCAAAGAAATCCCTGCTCATTGGGAAATTCAGAGATGCATAAAGAAAAACAGGAATGTGGTCTGGAATCTCACCATTAGGACCTAATCTTTATTAACATTTTGGTTTATTTTTAGTCTCTTTTTCTATTCATGTTCTAACTGGCCATCTTCAGATAAACCATATGGGAAAAATTCCATGTCATAGAGCACTCTTCTCCAACTTGGGCTTAATGGCTCTAATTTATTCAATCAATCCTCTATCAGAGGTCATTTACATTTTTCTTTTTTCTACTTATAAATAATGATGTGAGCCAGGCGTTGTGGTGCACACCTATAATCCTAGTACTTGGGAGGCTGAGACAGGAAGAATGCAGGTTTGTCACCAGCCTCAGCAATTTAGCAAGATCCTGTTTCAAAATAAAAAATAAAATAGGGCTGGAGGTATAGCTCAGAGGTAGAATGCCCCTGGGTTAAATCCCCATTACTACCAAAATAAGCAAATAAATAAATAACAATGTGATGCAATCCTCCCAAACAAATCTGTGTGCTTTGAATACTTCTTACCAAGTCAGCTCCAAGATATGTAGCAACTTACATTTCCATCAGCTGATTATGTGACTGTTCATTTTCAGAAGTACTTATCAACATTAGGGAATACTGTTAAAGAAGATACAATAGGTGAGAATCTCACCTCATTCTTTGCACTTTTAATTGAAGTACAGTACACAAAGCAATGCCTGTAGTGAAAGCGAGTAGCTTGATGAATTTTCCTGAAGTGAGCACCATGTAAACGGTGCCTAGATCAAGAAAGAAACATTTGCCGTGTTTATCCCTTCCCCTGGTGGTGGGCACTTGGATGGTTGCAGGTGTTGGGTTGTTAGGAACATTGGCTGTCTGGTGCCTGTGTTTTGGTGGAGCTGAGTACACAATTATGTTGGGCATATACTTACGGGCAGAATTACTGCATTCTCAGGTGTACTTGTATTTAGCTTTATAGATAAGGTCTCACGGTATTTCTGGTGGCTTGAAGATTTACTCTACACTCTTGCCAACATTATTTATTTTCCATGTGTTTTACTTTAGCCCTTCTGTTGGCTGTGCAGTGGTATCCAGTTGCGATTTTAATTTGTCCCTAACAGGTCAAGGACTTAAACACCTTTTTGGACATTTTTTGGTCATTTGGATATTCTCTTTTGTGGGGTTCTGTTGAAATTGCTTTTTTTTTCTTTTGTAATTTGTAGTTCTTTGGGGGTAGATAATTACTTACCAGTTCTTCTGTTGCTGATTTGAAATGATATCTTTATCTGACACTGCCTTAATACATATTTTAACTTTTTTCTACTTTTTAAGATATTATCCATAGAATACATTTTATCTGCTAGTACACATTACCTTTTATTATTTTACCTTTTCAAATGACTCATGGCTCTTATTCCACATGAACTTTAGAAACATCATCTTAGAATTATGTTGTCCATGAATAAATAAATGAATATGTAGTAAAAAAACAAAAACATGGCTAGGTGTAATCAATTTTAGCAACAATGGTTACTTCTGTAGAGAATGGAAAGGGAGTAAGATGGAGAGGGTACAACCCTATCTGTATCATTTTCTTTCTTTCTTTTTTTTTTGCGGTACCTGGGATTGAACGCAGGGGCGTTCTACCTCCGCGCTACTCCCCCGGCCCTATTTTTTATAGTTTATTTTGAAACCGGGTCTCATGAAGTTGTGGAGGGCCTTGCTAAGGAGAGAGAGAGAGAGAGAAAGAGAGAGAGAGAGAGAGAGAGAGAGAGAGACAGAGAGAGAGAGAGAGACAGGGAGAGAGAAAGCGAGAGAGCTGAGGCTGGCCGCGAACCCGGATCCTCTGGTCTCCACCTCCCAAAGTACTGGGATTACAAGCGTGCGCCACCACGCCCGGCCATCATTTTATTTCTTTAAAGAGAAAGGGTTTTACTGTGTACTAAGTCTAGGGAGTGGGTAACTGGATGTTGCTTATGTTACTTCCTGAAATATGTCATGATTAAAAGATATCTTGTTGGGATTTTGTGTGGAGTGATATTAAGCTAACTTATTCAGGCTTTATCTTAATTATACTGGCTGCAGGTAACAGTCTTAGCTGTTTTTCTGCCACATTCTCACAAAGTTACTGTCTTCCCAGGCATACATCAAAGCCACACAAATGCACACTTGCTCTGGAGTCCACGTTCTGCATTCATCTTCAGAAGTGTTTTTCTAAAATCTGTCACTTCTGAAAAAGTACGTAGGAAATAACAGTTGGCAAGACCTACCAGGTGTTTGCTGCATTTTCACCTTTTATACTTTAACATGTTCTGGAAGCAATTTGGGTTTACTTTTGTCTCATCTGTCTTGAATTGAAAGTTCAATGCAGGTACATTGATGAGTACTTTGGTTAATGTAAATTCCTCTTGTATCCTCTCAGGAAAAGCACATTCTCCAGGTTCTCTGTTATCAGGCTGCATTTTTATCAAGTCACAGCATCTGCCCTCTGTATTTTTGAATAGTGGATCTGTAACCTGATGACTTTTTCTTCCTAAATCTTATCAATGCCATAGTCAGAGATTAGAAGTACCTTGAGGTTGTTTATTTGTTTGTTTTTGTTAAAGTTACATTGGTAGCCCCGATAAGATCAGTGGACTATTGGGGCCCTTATTTTTGGAACTTACATTAACCTAACTTTGGGGTCACCTTAATGAACTAGTGACTTGGGGATACTAAACTTAAGATAACACTGGCTGTGGCCAAATTGGAGAGGGAAGTGAAGGATGTGGTCTGGGTTCTCTGTGAAGTGCTGTTGTGATGCAGAACTCTTATGAAAAGAGGCAGACCCCACACATCTTTAAGAATGCTAAGTAGCAAGATATACATCCCTTTGAAGTCAAGAAATGTCGCCTTTGCCTTCTGAGATGTAATTCCAAGTAGTTTCTTAGAGCCTCAACTTCATGTACTTGAACTCTTGCCCACAACCTGCTCTCAAAGCTTTTGGAAATAATTGGGAGGCATGACTCTTGTTTGTTCTTCACATTTCAGATCATCCAGCATTTGGTTAGCCTTTTGTCTGGAGAGATACAAATTCACCAGAGCCATGCCAATAAGCACACGAGATTTGCCAGCCCACAGAGAAATTCAAACTTCCTTCTTTCCCCACAGGAGTGTCTCGGGGAAATCGTGCATACAATAGAACTTTTCATGTCTAGACCCTTCTCAGGGGATTTCTGTCTAGTAAGAACCCTTCCTTTAGCATGCTCAAATGGAACAAAGCTCAGGAAGAGGTTGTGGGCAGAATTCAGGGAAAGAAAATATGGCAAACCCTGGGCCATCATATTTTCTCAACTCCTTTGCTCCCAATTCCATGCAATTATACATGTGGGATTCTTTTTTACTCATGTGCCGCTATAGTCAGCAGACACTTACTGAGGTGTGCTAAGTGCCAGACACTGTATTTGACTGTGTAGGTTAATAAAATATGGGCCTGCTCTCAAGATACTTGGAATGAGTAACAACCAAATTACAGTATACTCAGTAAATGCAATGTAGACTATACCTACAGAGTGTCAAGGAAAATCTCACAGAAGAAGTGCTATAAAATTAACTCCATTTACATGTCAGTGGTGAAGCCAGGGGCACACAAGTGGGAACTGGGAGCTGGAGAATGAGATAAAGAAGGCATTTGAGGTAGAGGGAGCCAAGCCGGGCATGGTGGCGCACGCTTGTAATCCCAGTACTTGGGAGGCTGAGACAGGAGGATCCGGGTTCGCGGCCAGCCTCAGCTACTTAGTGAGGCCTCCGCAACTTAGTGAGACCCTGTTTCAAAATAAAGAATAAAAAATAGGCCTGGGGATGTAGCTCGGAGGTAGAATGCCCCTGGGTTCCATCCCCAGTCCCCCCCCCAAAAAAAAGAGGTAGAGGGAGCCACATAAGTGTGGGTTGGAGGTAGGGAGGGCTGTGTTTGAGACTGTGAATGGAAAGGTGTACGAGGCCAGATGGATAGAGCCCTATGAGAGCAGTTTTAAGGAGTGTTGTTCCATCCTTAAAGTGTGCAGGGGGAGGGGAGTGGTGGGATGTCAACTACTTAAAAATACTTTTACCCCAGTGGGAAGGATGGGTTGGAGAATGGAGGCAATCAGGAGGCTGCATAGGACCTGGTGGGGAACTGCAGAGCAAGAGATATCAAATTAATGTGTTGAAGAGATGCTTACAGTCACATGCCTGCTGCAGTATTATTCACAGTAGCCAAGATATGGGACCAACCTAAGTGTCCATCAGGGATAAATGATACAAAACAATGAAAAACTATTTAGCCATAAAACGAAGAAAATCCTGTCATTTGTGGCAGCCTGGATGAACCTAGAGGAAATAAGCCAGGCCCAGGAAGATAAATACTGCATAATCTTATTCATCTAAAAAATAGATTTTATAGAAGCAGAGCGTAGAATGGTAGTTATCCAAGGCTGGGGCATTTGGGGGAAGTTGGGGAGATATTGGTCAAAGGATACAGAATTAGGGTTAGATAAGAGGAATGAGTAACAGGAATCCCTTCTACTGCATGGTGTCTGTAGTTAATGATGATATATTGAATTCTTGGAAAATACTAAGAGAGTGGATGTTACTTGTGCTCAACACACCCACACAAAAGCCTGTTAGTTAATGCACATTTTAGTTAGATAGATTTAACGTTTCCACGATGTTATATATACTTTGAAACATCACATTTTACATATAATTTTGTCAATTAAAAATAATAAATAATTGAAAAAACCAAAGGGCAAAAGGAGGGTCTCTGCTGAGGACCACAGCATCTGTCAGGTGGCTCTCCCCAGCACTGACTCCACTCTTCAGGCCCGGGGATGGGAATGGCGTATGTCCTGTGCCTCGCCTGGTTGCTAGCTAGCTCCAGGGAACTACACGCATTGTACTTTCAAGCTTATCCAAACTCTACTCAGACCTTTGTCAAGAGTCCCTTTAATAAGTGCTCTTCAGAACTCTTCAAATTTCTCAAAACAAACAGACAAGAAGACAAAATCCCAGTAGACAAACAAACCCCAGTCAAACAAAGGCAATCATGTCAGAGGAAGGCAAAAGTGGAAATTGGGATTGTGGTTGCAGACATGACCTAGACCTGGAGGGACATATATGTATGGGGAACATCATAAGAGGAAGACAAGATTTGGGGTTGAGGGGAAGCATTTCGGTTTTAATCACTTTGATCTCCAACATGTACTTGAATGTACATCTGCAGTGCAGAAGACAGATGAGGAGTCGAGATTCAGCTCCTAGGTACATAGGTGGTAAAGGCAAAGGGCATGTGTGGTGTGGCTTATGAATGAGAGCAGGTGTTAGGACATGAGACTGTTAGAGAAGTATGCTTCTGGGCTGGAGGGAGGACAAGGCCCACAGGTGAAACCCAGTGTAGCATTTTGGAGAGAAGAGATAGAGACTGAAGCCCAGGCGATTTCAGAAGCTTTTGTGGGTGTCAGCAGGAAGATGGCATCATGAGGGAGGCCCTGTGGGCACCCGGCAGGGGAGGTACAAGGTGTAAATGGTTCTTTAAAGGAGGTGAAGGAGAGACACAGAGCTGGAGCTGGAAGTGTAGGTGGAGGAGGGCAGGGGCTTCTAGGATGAGGAGGTTTGAGTCTGGGAGAAGGTGGAGGGCAGTTGAGGAAGAGAGAGCAGGGCATAAAGACAGTGACAGTTAACAGCGAGGCTGGCAGGTCCCATGGGGACTGTGCATGTCAACCCCAACTAGCCACACCTTGCGACGTTGAGATCCTGAAGCGCTGATTGTGGGGCTGGTCACTAAAGCTCCCCAAGGCATAGCGGGTGTGGGCGCATGCCTGTAGTCCCAATACTCAGGAGGCTGAGGCAGGGGGATCCCTTGAACCCAGGAGTTGGAGACCAGCCTGGGCCACACAGAGACAGTGTGTCTCAAAGTAAAAATAAAAAGACCTGGGGGTGTAACTCAGTGATAGAACACCCCTGAATTCAATCCCCAGTACCAAAAAAAAAAAAAAAAAGAATCAGAGGAGGAGGGGAAGAAAATGAAGAGGTTTTGCTTTCGGGGGGTGCAGCTCAGTGGTGAGACTTGCTTATCATCCTGAAGCTTTGGGTTGGATCCCCAGCACCTGAAACAAAACAGCAGAGATTCTGCTCCCCTTTGCCCTGTTTTCCCAATAAGATTGTGAGTGTAGCAGGCATGAGTTTGGGAATGGTGAATATGGTGAACTATTTTTGTGAGAAATGGGGAAGTTCACTGAATGCATCTGAGTAGAATTGCCCAGGAATGTTGGGGGCCCAGCTGAGGACAGATACCCTTATTTTATCATTGTATTAGTAAAACCCTGTCTACTCGCTGATGCTTCTAGAAGAGCAGAGACAGCAGGAGGCTGGCCTCGGCACTAGTGAGGACAGTGTTTGTCCATCCGTCCACTTTCTCTCCCCATCAACCTGGTGATGTGCATGTTTGTGAGGGGATCACAGACGTCAGTTCTGTTCATTTGTGCAAGGTGAGTTCTGAATGTAGCCCTTGTAGAGATGAGACCCACTGCATTTGCCTCCATTCATAGAGAGGCTAACCGATCATTAGCATAAAATCAGTGCAGTCAACACTGACTAGGACTCTGGCATGTATCACTTGTTTTTAGTAGAATTGCTGTCTTACACGATTTTAGAACCAGTAGGGGTGTTTGGCAAGGTTGTAGATGCACTGCTTTGGGGTGTGTTGTGTATGTGTGTGATTCTGTTAATTTCAGATGAAGTCAGATTTGGGGAAGAGCCCTGACCAAATACTAGCCAATGCCTCCCTCTTTGGAGTTCTGTTGTAATCTGATTACTATAAATTTTAAATATTAAATGCTTTTCAGGGTCACACCTTCAAAGTCACTCTAGTTCCTTTCCACTAACATGGGAGTTATGTATTGTGGGTAGTCATTTTATATCACAACTGGTATCACCTACTAGCTTTGGGTCTTAGAATGAGGCATTTAACCTGTGGCAATAACAGCTTCTACCCATAGATTGACCCTGTCAGTTGCCTATACAGTTTTGAACACTTACTTACTCATGAATAATAAATACTAAAATGCATACTATCTTGTTCACATCCTAGATCATGTTGAGGTAACCCTTCTGTTCTTCTAGAAATAGTTTCTGTATTTGTGCATTTTAGTCTGGCTTTATGTATTCAGACAAGCCCATCTTTAATAGATCCAGATATAAATGCAATTTCTTTCCCCTAAAAAGTCTCAAATAAAGGAGATTTGTTTGTCTGGTGAATTGCCCAAGAAGTCCCAAGAGATCTAGAAAAGGACTTAAGACTTAAAGCCTGACCTTCCTCTTAATATGAATGTCTAGACCAGCATATCCAGTATAAGAAATTTTTTTTTTTCAGACACAAGGAAATAGTTCTTGCTGACTTCATTTAAAAATCATATAATTTGCCAGGTGTGGTAGCACATGCCTATAGTCCCAGTACTTGAGACGCTGAGATCTTGAGAGGTTGAGATAGAAGGATCACAGGTTTGAGACCAGCCTCAGCAACCTAGCAAGACCCTGTTTCAAAACGAGAATACAAAGGACTGGAGATGTAGCTTGGAGGTAGAATGCCCCTGAATTCAATTACCAGTACCACACGAAAAAAAAAAGTGTGTGTGTGTGTGTGTGTGTGTGTGTGTGTGTGTATGTGTTTCATTAGTCTGTCACCATTGTTTTTTATACATACCATGTATCTTTCTTGGAAACAACAAATGTAACTACTAATTTTTAATTGGCTAGCAATCTTTAGAAACAGAGTTTGCAGGCCCAAAGGTAGGGTTAGCAAAGTATTGATTTAATCTTTAGGGAACAAGGCTTGATGGGACATAAGGAGAGTTAGGGGAGGTTTTCCAGTCCATTCCATCACTCTCCATTTTGAGTTGTTGTGTTTGCTGAAGAGGCATGAGGGTGCTGGAATGATATACTATCATTGGTACAAAACTGGGCCTTGCTGTGGCTAGGGGATAGGGCAGTTTGCATAGATGGGCATTACATGAATGGGGCAAGATGGTGACCATGTGTGGCTCTATGTCTCCCTGCCTGGGAAATGCCTAGATGCCTCTGGGAGCCACGGCCCACACCATACGTCCCCCGGCTCCCAGGTAAGCTAATGAAAGGCACCACTTATAAGATGCTTCATGTATGAAAATGGGTCATTGGAGAGCAAGCCTTCTAATGGATATTATTTTATACCTTAGATTCATTACCATTATTGTTGCCAACATTAAAAGACACAAATTAATCTCCCCCTTCCCTTCCTTCCATTCTCCTCTGCTCCACTTCTCTCCCTCTCCCTCTCCCTCTCCCTCTCCCTCTTCCTCTCCCCTCCCCCTCCCTTTCCCCCTCCCCCTCCCTCTTCCACTCCCCCCATCCTCCCCTTCCCCCTCACCCCCTTCCCACTCCCTCATCTCTCTTCTCCCAACACACAGACAGAAACACTCAAGGCCGAGAATTCTTTATAGAACCATATAGCCTCCCGGAGGTGGGTAAGACTTCATAGATACTGGAGCCTACCCCTTTTTGGATGAATGAATCCATTGGTAAGAACCCTAAAAAGTATTGCTATGGCCACTACTCAGAAGGGAAGAAGTACTTGGCATTCCATTTCCAGACAGTTGTAATTCTTATAGCATTCTTCACACTTGTGTGGGGCAGAAGTCCATCTCCCCATAACTTCTAAACTGTCTGCACCATCCTTGCCCTGTATAGTTTTCTTCAAAAGCCCTTTAAATATTGGAGGGATGCATCTGGCCTTCTGGATCCATGCAAGTGACTGCTAATTCTTGGTTCGCAGGTACTTACAGATATTTGAAGAATAAGGACCCAAGATCTCTATCCTTCCTTCTTTTTCCCTTCCTTCTTATCTGGACTGGCTTTGGGTGTTCATTGTCTACGTGGGTCTGAACACGTGTTATATGAGGTACCTTTTGAAAGTGCACAATAAGCTGTGTGGCATGGTGGATGTACAGTAGAGCAACCCACTTCTGTTAATGTTCAAGATTGAATTAGGATTGCAGAATCATATTTTGTAGATGATTCACTCTTCCTGACATAAAACAGTATCCCTAGGTATTCTACATCTGCTGCCATGTCATGTTTCTGCCACTTGGTACTGAAAATGACTTGAGTGGTAATTTTTTGGCCTTAAGTATAGGTCTTCTTATTTATCCTTATTAAATTTTTTCTTTGTAGCTTCAGCTCATCATCACAGGATAAAAGTAATAGGATTGGCTACTGCCCTTAAAGAGATCATAATGTTGTTCAGATTCAAGGCTAAGGGAGAAGGAAGACGTGTGCGTATGCATACATGCTCACACATACATACCCACGGTATTCTGTTCACCTCTTGTCTACTTTTGCATGATAGCCATCACACATAAAAGCTCACTTAAAAACCCAAACCTCTCGCTTTAAGTTGTCATGACTGTCAAAACAAGGAAACAGATGGACATTTGAGATGGACTCATCTGCCGGGGCTGGTGCTGGAATGTGGTTGGTGAGACAGTGGAATTGATGGGGGAGCACTACTTATCTACCCGTCCTCTGCTGGTGTGTGTGTAGTAAGGTAAATCAGAATTCTAATGGGCTTTTAATGTGCTTTCTGTAAACTTATTAGAAATAGATATTGTGCTTGATGCTTGTTATTTACCTTGCATACTAATGTCTGTACATCAACAATGGAAATTTTTCATCTGCTCCCAAGTAGGAGCAGGCCTGAAAATCATTTTCAGAAATTTTAGAAATGTTAGTAACCCAGCTTTGTGGTGAGTAGCTAAAACCACATCTAACATTTGGATCAAACTTGGTGCATTTTCAAAGTGCTGCCTCTTGCATGTCTAGCTGGCATTTTTCTAGTTCTGTTCCTAGTATTTGCAGTGTATTCTTTTTTTGTTTCTGGTTCTTGACCAGCTGCTTTATAGATGCCATTTGTTATCTATCATCATAGTAACATTAGGGATTAAAAAATGCTTTGTCATTCTAGTTGGCAGTGAGATTGTCCCCAGTCTCTTCTTTAGCAAAAAAAGAAACTTGTGAAAGAAGTTTGAGAATTTTATGCTTTGCATTTTTGACACCATTGATTGTGTCTCTTCCATTGTTTCTAGACCATCTTTTTTCAGGAGAATTAATCTGTGTATGTGGTATGTGTGTGTTTGTGTGTGGTGTGTGTTTCTCAGCGGGGTAGCAAAGTTACACCCCAGGGAAGTACTGATGTTTAGGGATTTTAGATACTAAATCAGTCCCTTGAGGGAAGTTCTACAGACTTAACATCTTTAAAAAGGTCCCAGCCATTTGCCTACAAGTCCTTGATTCTAGGTCTTGCCAAACCACCCTGAGATGAGGTAGAGGATCTTTGGAGAACAAACAAAACTTGTCCTGGCCTGTGAGTACAGTAATGCAGTCTTCTTACATCCCTGGAGCTCAGCACCCCCAGGACTGGCTTGCAGCTGAGGGCTCAGGGCAGTTCCTCAGGTAGGTGATGGGGCTGGAAAAGTCACACCACAGAGAACATCACCCGTTTTTTGCACTCCTGGCTTTTTCTAGGTGGTCTACCCTCAGCCCTCTGGCCCCTCTCTGCAGCCTTCTTCTGGCCCTCAGCCCATTACTTCCTATTGTACTTCCCTTCGTTTTTTAGTTAACTGATTGCTCTGTGCAGCAACCCTATTTTTTAGGTGTTTACATGTTTGCTGTCTCCCCTGAGGATGTGAGAACCTCATGCCCCTTCTGTCTGCATCACAGGACCTCAGCATATGGAACAGAGGCTGGGAGTGGTGCAGATTTGTTGAGTGAATGGGTAGGTCTAAAAATGACCGTAACCACACCTGGAGGGGTTTCGGAGAATTTTTACTCCCTTTAGAAAATAAAATGCTATAGATTAGTTGTGGGTTAAGATGGGTCCCACTTACTTTGCAGAGTAGATGTTTGTGCCGTATATTTTGGAGACCTACACTCATCTTTATCAGAACCACCCTTTCCTGCTTCCTACCTCCAATCTGTCTTTACCATTGTTGACTGGTTTCTTTAAAAAGAGCAATGTAGTCTTCCTGAAGATTATGTGGAGCAAGAGTTTTCCATGAATATGGATTAAATCTTCGGGGATTCACACAGCCTGTGACACCTGATCAGATAGTTTCTTTCTTGCCAGAAAACATGGGCTGCTGCTTACTCTTGTGGTTGGGACAGCGAAGCCGGAGATAGCATCTAGGTGTGGAAGCAGTGAACTCATCCTCTTGCTAACCAGAACATTGCAAAGTGAATTCTAGATGTGGTCAAAGGCCCAGGCCCATTCCTGCTCTAGGTACTGGGTGAGGACTCCCTGCTCTAGTAGCAGGACATTTATATTTTTGCTTTGAAGTTTTATAATGACAAGTAACTCAGTGGGCATTTGAACATAAGGCTTCAAAGCTATCCAGTGGTCAAATATCTCTCCTGTCTAATGAGTGAGTAGTTTTAATTTTGTTGTGTGAGTCGTTTTAATTTTGTAGTGTTAGTTGGAAGATTAAATTAATAAAAGAGTCTCCAATTTAAGACCCCTGCATTCTTTAGAAAGGACCTTTGTTTAGGACTTTACCTTAGCTGAGGGATCTTCTGTACTTAACTGCACCTTGCTTTGGTGTCTGTAAGGTGACACCTACTGATTGGTTTCAGTGTATTAGGTAAGGCCTAAAAATGGGGTAATTTTTACACAGGCATTGGATAACTACTGAGAGGTTGTGAAGACTTGATTTTCTGGGGACCTAGGAAAGGCCAGCTATGCTCTGTGACATTAAGAGGGACATGTATGGTGGAAAGCTGTAGTGGGTAAAGATGGGTTCTCCTGGCAGCCAGACTGGGATGTGAGTTCAGGTTCAGTCCTAAGCAGCAGTGGGTAGCATGGCCTGAGGAAAGGTACTTGATAGGTCTCAGCTTCCTTATTTGTAAAATTAGGGTAACACTTTTTGAAGGGTTACTGTCAGCAGCAATAGATGTGTGGCATATAAAGAATATACATAATTGTCAAATTTCTTCTGTTGGAAAATGTTGCTCTCTGGCTTCTTTTGCATTTTGTCCCTAGGATAAATACACTGCTAACCAATATTAAAATAGATATCTTCTGTTTCTCCTTTTTCCTTTTCCTTCCTTTCTCTTCTTACCAAGTTTACTAACTAACACAGATTTTAGGGAAAACTTGGAATCTTCATGTCAAAAATGATATAGTCTTCATCACGTCTATAAGTTGGAGCTAAGATGAGACTCTCCTGTTGGAATGACAAAGGTGTTGCCATTTAAAAAATCTGTATAAATCATTTTTAATGCTTTAAAAGTGAATGCTGGAGGATGCTTTTGTGTATTTTTTATTGTTCCATTTAAATGTAGATTTTTAAAAGGTCTTTCTTGAGAGGTACATCTTTTGTAATGAAAAGCTAATCAGGACTCCTTTGTAGGAAAGATAAAATATATGGCTTCTTGTATATTCATCCCCTCCCTCGCTCTCATTTTCTGAAGCTCTTATTTAACACTGGTGAGAACTGCTAGTTAAAATTTAAGAGCGGGCTGGGCTAGATGTAGTGGTACACTCTTGTAATCCCAGCTGCTCAGGATGCTGAGGCAGGAGGATCGCCACACATGCCTAGCATGCAAGAGGCCTTGGGTTCAATCCCCATTACTGCCAAAAGGAAAAAAAATTCTAAGAGTGAACTGGCATGTTCTCAAGTAGATAATTCAACCATGTTTCCTTAGCAGTTTTTGCTGGGCATGAGCAGTTGCTAATGAGTATCATTAGCATTAGTATCATTACAGTGTATCAACATTTAGATATAGATCCCTTTTAAAAGATTTCTCTGTTTATTAGAACCCTGAAAATATCTTTAATTATGACTGCATGAATGGAATCAACCATGCTTTTGAAGCTTCTTGGGGCTCACCCTACTTATTTATGTACTAATGGAAGTTAGTGAGGATAAGAGAAGCTGTTTTTGCTTTTCTAACTCATTAATTTTCATGTCTAAATGTGTTTAGCTTACTAGAGACACTCCACCTGGACATCCTGGAAACACAATCATGTATGAAAAATGATCAGAAAAGGAAATATATTGAATTGTGGCATTCTAGTTAGAGCCGAAATTCATAGACGCTGACATACTATTCTGTCCATGTGGTCCAGCTGCCCTGGGTGAGGAAGACAGCAACCCAGGCTTATTGAATACCCACGGATCCATCCATCCATCCATCCATCCATCCATCCATCCATCCATCCACCCACTGATTTATTTCTTTAGTAAATATTTTCCCAAAATGCCCATGTGTCAGACACTATGCTAAGTACTGAGGGAATAAATTAAATAATTTATTTGTTCCAAAAGTCTGGTGCTGAAATTTGATTATTAAATGAGCTCTACTAATCAATTGTGATAATTGCTATGATAGAGCAACACTGGTGGGGGGGGCAGGAGAGAACACAGCAGGGGAACGGGGATTGGACCTGCTCATCAGGGGACACTTCTTAGAAGAAGTGACGTTTAAGTTGAAACCTATAAAATTAAAGAGTTGGAGAAAGCAAAGTAACGGGCGAGGAGGTAGGCACAGAGGGAAGCCGTGTTCCAGACAAAGGGGTCAGTCAGTGAGACCTCACAGAGGTGAAAGGGATCCTTGTATATCAAACAACCTTAATGGAGTAGGGAATGGGGTGAAAGGAGATAAATTCGTATGGATCTGATTAAAGAGGGTCTAGCTTAGGAAGGTCCATTTAACCTTAAGGACAACTATGAAGGTGTTCAAGCACTCTCAAGGTAGACAGGATTATATTTGGGCTAAGTCAGTCTAGCTGTTGTGTGTATAGTAGCGGCAGCACAGAAAGTAGGAAGACCTACTAGAAGACTCCTGTATTAACTTAAAAGCACACTTGGTGGTGGCTCAGACTTGATTAGTGTCAACAAGAATGAAAGAATTCATTAGAGATATATTAGTTTGAACTCAACAGGACTTAATAGAACTGTGTGGGTGAAGGAGGAAGACTCAAAGATGTTACCCAGTTCTCTAGCTTGGGCTCTTTGGGTAGTGTGTTAGTCAGCTTTCTGTTACTGTAACAAAATAACCAAGGTAAATCAATTTAAAAAGAGAGGTTTATTTTGCCTCACAGTTTTGAAGGTTTCAGTCTGTGACCAGACGGCCCCATTGCTTTGGGCCTGTGGTCGCACAGTGTATCATGGTGGCATGCATGACAATAGAGATGACCCATTCATCTCCTCTGATGATCAAAAGAAAAAAAAAGCAAGATAGCTATGTCCTATAATCCCCTTCTTAGGCATGCCCACAGTGACCTGGAATCTCCCAGTTGGCCCCACCTCTTACAGGTTTCTATCACCTTCCAATAGCACCAAGCTGAAGACCAAGTCTTTAACACATAGGCCTTGAGGAAACATTCTAGATCCAAACTATAGCAGACAGATGGTAGTACCATCTACTGAAATAGAACCCGACCAGGTCTAGAGGCAATGATGACCTCAATTGGACAGACCTAGTTGGATGGCATCCAAGGAGTTGGATACAAAGCTCAGAAACTTAGAAAAGAGACCTGGGTCAGAAATGTTGATGGTAAGTGAGAAAAGATGAGGTTCCAGAAACAGAGTAAGAAGAGATGAACCCCTTGAGATAACACATAGAAGAAGAAACACTGTCTTTACAAAGGAGCTTGGCTGAGAAGAATATGGTGGGGATGCATAGATTGTCCTTTCTTATAGTAAATGTTAATGAGTCTGTTTCATTAGCTCTTCCCTAAGTTTGTTATCCTCATTTGATGTTGTATAGGCAAGACCCCACCTATGATGCCGATCACTATTGGGACACATAGTACTGGGGGTGTATCCCAGTGGTAGAGTGCTTGCTTAGCGTATGTGAGACCCTGCTTCCCCTGCCCCCATATACACACAAACACCTAAATACATGTATATAGGGACACACAGAGTGGGTAGGAGCTGAAGGGTTCTTCTGGGAACAGTTTGCTACACTAAATT
This sequence comes from Glis glis, assembly GCA_004027185.1. NCBI lineage: Eukaryota > Metazoa > Chordata > Mammalia > Rodentia > Gliridae > Glis > Glis glis. The sequence goes on from PVJS01000061.1 coordinate 54,974, forward strand.
GATAATGGCTGGAAATAGGGCAAAAGACTGTCCTTTATGCATTTTTTAAATGCAGAAATCAATATCATTGTCATGGGCAAAAAGTAAAAAATAATACAGGAAACATAAACATTGACTTACTTTGCTATTTTTATATTTTTGGAGCAGGAAAGAGAGAGTAAGTTTTGAGAGGGTAGGGAGAGGGAGAATTTAATTGTGTCTGTTTTATTTCCTTAAAACTATCTGAAGCAAATATGGGACTCTGCTAGTATTTCTTAAATCTGGGTTGTAGGTAACATGGCTAACTATCATATCCAAATGATACGTTTAGTACTTCTCTGTATGTTGGGAATATTTCATAATCAAGTTTTAAAAAAGAAATTATAATGATATGGGATGGTATACGTACCAACTGCCTGTTCAGTTTAGCTCAGGAATCTGCGAAAAACAAACAGGTGATACTAAATTAGAAGGGGGCCAGATTCAGAAACCTGGCCTTTGGTGTGTGTGGATGTTCAGATAGTTCTACGTAAAAGTTTCAAAACCCCAAAACCTCTTCTGTTTGCTCTGCGTAGGGGGAAAGTCCCACCTGGGAGCAAATTAGTTCTTTGTGAGGCCTGTAATTTTCTCTCACCTTTTGCTACGAATAGAATTCCTGAGTAATTTGAGTCAGGATTTTTTTTTTCCCCCTGGAACTACTGATCAAAGGTTTTGCCTTCCAACTGCAGGCCGACTGGCGATTGGGGAAGCCCCAGTGTTCACAGACAGGAGAAAAGGGTGAGCCGACACTTTTGGTCTAGGAGATAGGAGCTTCCTCCAGGGATTTCTTAAAACCCCTTTTGAATGGGCTCATTGTTTATAAGAACAGCTCCTTAATGGAAAAACAAAAAGGCAGAGGGTCTGTAATGTGCTCTCTGCTTTCGTTTGCTGGTCTCATTGTTTATTTGATTTATCAAGTCTCAAGTAGTTGCACTGCCTGGTGACCTTCCTTTAGCTGTTTCTCTGGAGTATCCATTTACTTTATTTAGAAACATAATATTTAAAAAAGCTAGAGCTGAGTCAAAAAATCATCACCTTTTTGATGTGGCCGTTTCTTCTCTTTTTTGAAACCTTAAACTTGCCAAGGGCCATGAAAGCTGAATTTCAGTCTCCTAATCAGCAGGTCTTTCTGGGTGCTGGGCTCTGGGACTGGGGCTCCTCCAGGGCCTGTGGTCAGCACAGGGCTGGGAGGCAGGCAAGCCTCAGGTCCTGCTAGGTACTCCAGGCCTGTTTGCACATAATTAGAGGACACAATGCCAGAAAACTTGGTGCTAAGTGGTAGGAAAGGGACTTCAAAAGATGCTAGCTTGAGGTGGTGCTGGGACTCTGGGGGAAGCCTCACTGTGTAGGTGGCCCAGAGTGCAGGGGATTGCAAGGATTGGCCAGGGAGGGTGGGGCGTTTGTGTCAAAAGATGACTGGTAATGAAGAATGCAGATTGGCATCTCTTCTTGTTTGGCTATAGCTGTTGAATTATTCCTGAGGCTTGCTCCTCCAAATGAAACATTCTCATTGTAGGATCACATGTAAATTAGTTGTGTTACCCCCCCCCCCCTTTATTTCCTTTTTTTGTTTGTTTTTTGTTTTTGGTACTAAGAATTGAACACAGGAGCATTCTACCTCTGAGCTACATCCCCAGCCCTATTTTATTTTTTATTTTGAAACAGGGTCTCACTAAGTTGCTGAGGGCCTCCCTAGGTTGATGAGGTTGGCTTCAATCCTTTGATCCCCCTGTCTCAGCCTCCCAAGTACTGGGATTACAGGCGTGTGCCACAATGTCCAGCTGTGGTGTTTTTCTGTTTTTTGTTTTTGTTTTTTTACTTTTTGTGGTAAGGATTCTTTGTTGTGCATGTGTGTGTGGGGGGGTACTGGGGATTGAGCCCAGGGGCCACCCCCCTAGCCCTTTTAAACTTTTTGTTTTGAGACTGGGTCTCACTAGCTTGCTAAGAATCTTGCTATACTGCTGAGGCTGTCCTTGAACCTGTGATCTGCCTGTCTCAGCCTCCCAAGTATTGGGATTACAAGCGTGTGCCACCATGCTTGACTTAGATTTTCATTTTTAATGTTTTCGTGTGGGTTGCTGTGTTTATTCTTAGCATTTTGGCTCCTGCGACCTTTTGGTTTAATTGAAGGCAGTCCTGTGGAGCAGTGGTTTCTCAGGAGGACTTTGAATTCAGACTGCCTGGTCCTGCTTCTGCCTGGTTCTGGCATTTACCATCAGTGAGTCTTGGATAAGATTTAAAAATTTTTTTTGAAACATGGTCTCACTAAGTTACTGAGGCTGGCCTCAAACCTGGGATCCTCCTGTCTCAGCCTCCCAAGTACTGGGATTACAGGCAAGCGCCACCATGCTCAGCTAGATTCTTAATTCTTTTAAACCTTGGTTTTTTCACCTATAAAAGGTGGATAATAGTATCTACTTCATAGAGTTGTTGTGAAAATTAGGTGAGCTAATATGACTTAAGATCTTAACACAGTTTCTGGCAGCAAGTATGTATTATCTTTTTTTTAAACTGGCAATTACTGGTAAATAGAAGGGCTATTGATTTCTGGATTATTTGTTTTCAGGTTTATGACTATAGTAAATGTTTTATTTGTTCTAATAAGCTCTCTGCTACATCTTCTGTACTTTCTAGGTTACATTATAACACCATCTGCCAATAATAATATTGTTCTTTCCCTTCCAATTACTGTATACTGGATTTCTGTTTTATATAACATTGAACTGGCTTAAACTTCTTTGGATAATAGTGATTAAAAGTGATGATAACCATCTTGGCTGTAACTTTAATATTATTGTTTTTAAAATCAGGTTAAAGAAGCGGTTTTCTAGTTTGGATTTGGTATTTTATTAAAAATCAAGAATGATTATTGAATCTTTTGAAATACCTTTTATCTTTTGCTTTTATGATACATGATTTTCTTCTTTGACCCATTGATGATCTCTGCATGTTTTCTCATAATATTTCTAATCATGTTTTCTGGTATAAAATCTATTTGGTTCCAACTTTTTGGTGTGACTTGATATGCTGATACTCTTTTTAGAAGCTTAGTATTTTTCTGTGTGTGCATACATAGTTTTGATTTCTAGTTTCCTTTTTTGTCCTCACAATATTAGATTTTGATATTGGGATCGTATTCATTTTGGAAATGGATTGGAATTTTTTCCAAACATCCTAGTCTAGAAAGGTTTTCATTACATGGAATCATCTCTCTCTTGGAAATTTGAATAAACTCACACAGAACTACGAGGATCTAAGTCTGGAACTTTTATTGGGAATAATTTTGGAAGCTTTTTCATTTTCTTCCATTGTTACTGGATTGTCCATATTTTCCACTTCTTGTCAGTTTTGGTCCCTTACAGTTAAGGAAGATTTTAAAATTTAATTGCATAGGCCGGGCGTGGTGGCGCACGCTTGTAATCCCAGTACTTTGGGAGGCGGAGACCGGAGGATCCGGGTTCGCAGCCAGCCTCAGCGCACGCTCTCTCTCTCTCTCTCTCTCTCTCTCTCTTTCTCTCCCTGTCTCTCTCTCTACTTAGTGAAGCCCTCCACAACTTTGTGAGACCCGGTTTCAAAATAAAGTATAAAAAAAAAATAGGGCCGGGGGTGTAGCGCGGAGGTAGAACGCCCCTGGGTTCAATCCCTGGTACCGGAAAAAAAAAAAAAATTAATTGCATAGAATTTTAGTAGCTTCATTAGGAAAAGAAAAAAGCCAGCAAATGACTCTTTTTTAAAATCTATATTTGTATTTTCTGTTCTTTGATAGTCTTATACAGACTTGTGATAAGTGTTTTAGTTTATTGTGTTCCCCACCCTCAGACAACCTGCTTTGGAATATATTTATCAATTCTGATGGCTTTTGTTTTGCCAGTTTGTAATTTGTTTTTGCCATTATCATTATTTTCAATTTTTCTTCTCAATTTCTAAAAATGTAGTGTGTGAGTCCACATACTGGACTTAATAAGATTAAGATGGTATTCATGCCACCAGTGTTGTTACTGCACAAAATTACCATCGGTAATATTATTTGTAAACACTTAAAAACTTTTACTATCCTATAGTTTTTCAAAACATGAAATTGTGTGTATGTGTGTGTGTGTGTGCACATGCTTTTGTGAGTTGAGTGTGTCTATCCACCCACACATGTGTCACTTGTACATAAATGTTCGTTATAGGATATGCATGACTTTATCAAGATATAAGATAATAGTATGTGATAGCTTTTGAAAAGGCTTCAACAGTAAATTGATTCAGTCTTGCTTCCTATAATCCAAGAAAGGAAATGGTTCATCCTGTTGTTAATAATCAGTAGGGAGGAAGAGAGACTTCTGTTACTCTTGCTAATTTATCCCAGGACTCTGAAATTTTGCTAAGAATATTCTCACTTCTATGTCATCAGGTCTTGCTTGCTATATGTTTTGAGTCTATTTCCTCTTCTTTATTCTTCAAAGCCACCAGAGTACAAAGTGGGTGTTCTTAGTAATCTTTTACATGCTTGAAAATATGTGTTAAATTATCTGAACCTTCCATATTTTATTTTTTCTTGCAATCGTTTTATTTGGGCTTGGGTTGATTGCAGCTTTTCCTGATTAGCTTTTAAAAATAGAGACCAAAAGACCCTTTGCTTTTATAAGGGTATAACTTGTGCTTAATACAGGAAGGAACTCTGAAATACTAACTGATTAGATTGTCCACCTAGGTGGTTTTATATCTATTTTCTACCTTGTTCTGACAGGGTGCCTTCCTGTACCATCTCTCGGTTATGTGAATTCTGTTTAGAATTTATTTACATTGCATATTCTCTTGGTTGATGATCATTCCAAGTTTTTCTTTCCTTCTAAGCATCCGATTGGTTGGCTGGATCAAAATTCATTTAATCAGTCCTTTGTTTTGCTTACTTAGGACATTATTTTTTTAAGTATATTTTATTTTTTAGAGCACGATTAGGTTCATCACAAAATAGAGTGTCAGGTATAGAGATTTCCCATACAGCCCCTGCCCAACATGTGCATAGTTTCTCCCACTGTGAACAGCTCGGCTAGAGTGGTAGGTTTGTTACAACTGGTGTACCTACATTGACATGTCATTATTATCCAAAGTTCACATGAGGGTTCACTCTTGGTCTTACATATTCTATAGGTTTGGACAAATGTATATGGCATCTATCCAGTATAATATCATACAGAGTAGTTTCACTTGCCCTGAAAATCCCCTGTGCTCCTCCTGTTCACCCTTCCCTTTGCCTCCTCATTCCCCCGTTCTCTGGCAAGCACTCATCTCCACAGTTTTGCCTTTTCCAGAATGTCATGTAGTTGGGACAACACAGTATGTTGGATTTTAAGCTTGGCTTCTTTAACTTGATAATATGCATTTAAGTTTCCTTGTGTTTCTTTATGGGCCTGATAGCTCACTTCTTTTTGGCACTGAGTAATATTCCATTGTCTACATGTACAGCAGTTTATTTACCCATTTACCTAGTGAATAATATCTTTAGTCACTTTTAAATTTTGGAAATTATGATTAAAGATGCCGTAAACATATGTGGTATATTTGTTTGTTTTTAGTTTTTTGATAATGTAAATAATGTGGTGGCTAATTTTTTTGTTCCTATCTATTTTATTTGTATAAACTCTCAAGTAGAATTGCTGGATCAAGAAATACATTTTTGGGGGCTTTGATACATACTCAGAAATGAAAAATCAACTTATTCTTTCACCAGCAGTGTATACATTTTTATTAGTCATTTATAATACAGTAGATGAAAAGGTAAAGATATTTGTATCTAGGTAGTTTACTTAGGCTGCAACAAATTACCACAAACTGGGTGGCTTAAAACAAGAGAAACTTATTATTTTATAATCCTGGAAGCCAGAAGTCTAAGATCAAGGCTTGGCAGGCCATGCTCCTTCTTGAGGTTCTGGGGTACCATCTCTCCTCACCTCTTGTGTCTTCTGGTGGCCGCAGCCATCCTTGGCATTCTTTACCTCGCAGACCTATCACTCCAATCTCTACCTTCTTTGTCACATGGTGTCCCTTCTGTGTGTCCTGTCTGTGTGTATGCTGGCCTTCTCGTTAGGACACCACTTATTGGATTTAGGGTCCACCTTAGTCTAATAAGAACTCAACTAATCAGGTCTGCAGAGACCCTATTTCCAAATAAGGTCACATTCTAAAGTTCTATGTAGATATGAAATTTGTGTGTATGAGGCTGTTCATTCCAATGTAGTCACCTTTGTTTTTATTATTTTTTTTGCTATTCACACACACACACACACACACACACACACACACACGCACACACAAGCTGGGCAGGGTGGCATACACACACACCTGTAATTAATTACCTGGGAGGCTGAGACAGAAGGATTGCAGGTTCTAGGCCAGCACATGGTAACCTAGCGAGACCCTGTTTCAAAAATAAAAAGGGCTGAGGGTGTACCTCAGTGGCAGAACCTCCCTCTGGGTTCAATCCCCGGTACCACAAAAAACACGACACTCTCCTATGGAGGAAAGTAATGATACCAAGCAGCAGCCGTAGAAATGGTGGATTGATGGACTTTTTACCTTTTCCCCTTACTTCATGTTGGCATCATCGTCAGTGCTCAACTTGATAACTTGTTCTTAATTTCGTCATTATTAATTCATGTATCAAACAGCCATATGCCAGATATCAAACTTCATTCTAACATTTTAAAAAAGAAAATGTATTATGGCTTACTAAATGAAGGGGTTAGCTTTCCTTTTCATTTTGTTGCTGTTCCTAATGATAATCTCTAATGCTGCTTAGTCATTTTTATTCTGGGTAGCTCAGAAACATTTAAATGTTCATTTCTGTTATTTAATCCCCAAACGAGATGTGGTAGCGTACAAATGCTGATCTGTCATTGAACCAGAAGTGAAGTCTGTTGGAACTAGCTGGAAATTCAGATGTTAAATGTAGTACTTATTGTTTCCAAGGATGGCATTTGTCTAGGCTTATTAAGTCAGTGGGTTTGTTTGTTGTAAATGTTGTGAGCTCTCTAATGGCCAAACCTGATGAAAGACGTTGATTGACCCTCTACAGCATCGTTCCATGGATGGGCCAGGGCAGCGTCCCTGAGTAGGTAGGTGTCATTCCACTGCTGTTCCCTCTGGGTGGTCATGTGGTTTTCCAGGCTTCTCTCTTCTGTGCCTTCTTGCTTGCACATAATGTTGCCTGGAAAATGTCAAAAGGCATTTAAAGTGCTTTTTTCCCCCCCAGCAGCATCAACAACTGCATTGTCTTTTCTGTTTTTGAGTAGTTGTCTTGGGCTAGGTACTGTGCTGGGCACAGGGGAGACAATCATGATGGAAGGATAGGTGTTAAGGAATTCAGACTTTGGGTGAAACAGAATACCAAAACATTTAGTTATAATACCATGCCATGAATAGTATGGTTGAGAAGCTTTACAAGTTCTTTGGGGCTATGAAAGAGAGAAAGATCAATTTTTTGATTGGAGGAGGGTTGTCAGGAGATTGTTGAGAGGAGCTAAGATTGGACTGGTTTTTGTTTCAGATGCTAGCTTCTATAGGTTAACTCATGGTTTTATATGGATGCTATTTGGTTCTGATGTGCTGAGCCTCATTTTAAGGCTGAATTTCATACCTGGGATTGCTGATGATATGCTCAGACTTGTTTGATCATTTGCTTAATGCATGGTGACAGTGAGGCTAAATTCTCAGTCACTGCTCCAATTAGGCCTGGTCTGTGCCAGTGTTGCTGAAATGTCTGCTGTCACCTAGAGGGGGAGATGAGCACAGGTCACCATGATCGCAAGGACAGAGTAATAAGCCTCTAAGCACCGAGAATCTGGAGCTTGTATAGATGGTCAGTCCAAGAAAGTGAGTGCTGAGTACTGCTGCCAAGGTGTGTTTAAAAAAATTTTTTTTAAGAAATCATAATCCTTCATCGTTGTTACTAACAGCACCTGTTGTGGGCTGGAGAGTCACTAGCTGTTAAGAAGACCATGCACTAGTACCCTCTAGTAGCACATCTGTGGTGCACAGGATTGCACAGGCGAAGCTGTAGCACATCTGAGCAGCTCCAGAATGTCATGAAAAGCTTCTGGATATTTGTGCTTCCTGAGAGCTGTGGGACAGAAGCTAAAGCTCATCTGCAGAATCTGAGAGTTGCATGAGAAACATCTCTGAGCTTCCTGCTGTAATTACAGGAAAAATATGGCTTAAAATGTGGGGTTCAAATGCTCACTTTAATGATTTCTGTGTCTATTTCTGACTCCTCTCTGAATGAGTGCTGGAAAACATGCAGGGCAGCAAGAATGAGTGGTAGGGACTAAGAAAGCAGCAGGGGTGAGGTGGGGTGGGAGATGGACGCAGTTTTTTACATGGTCCCTGAACTCCTTCCCACGTCAGAAAAAATACATGGCTAACCTATGTGAGAATAGCACTTGCGGATTTGGGTATGTTTGGATTCTGATGGTCTCAGGAAATGTGGGCTCAAACCCCAACAGGGGGATTTTAGTGTGAGCCCAGACACTCTAGTTATAAAAGCCATCAATTCAGACAGAAGACAGGCATGGGACAGAAAGGTGCCAGGTGTCTGGGCCTCCCCAGCCTGCATACCTGTATGGCCATGTGGAATGGTAGCCAGCATTCACCTTAGTGTAGGCATCATATGTACTGCAGGTTGCACTTCTCAGGAGGTAGCCTCCCAGATAGAGTGTAGTGTGCAGGATGTTTATTAGGAGTTCCCTTGAGATTTGAACCTGGGGAAGGGAGGGGAGAGAGCTGGAGTGGGTGCAAGGAGATTTCCAGATGGAACACAGGCCCCATGCCAGTTTCTGCCAACCCACAAGGATCCCTGAAACCTGAATGGACTGTAAGAGTTGTCCCATGTTGGATCCAGATGGCCAAGCTTTCCTACACCTATACAGGTCAGCTATCAGTTGAAGGCTGTCTAGAACCGAGCATAACAGTGCAAGGTAGCTCTCTGCAGCTCAGGCAACCCCTGCATGGACTGACTGCTGAAGGGTCCCTGCTGTCAGCAGCTGGAACTACCAGTTCTTCACTGAAGGGAATCTGGGTTGGGCACCACAGTGTCCACCACAATATGTATTGCACGGTCATATCTATCCATAATTCATTAATTCATTCACTCATTCATTCGTGGAAACAATCTATGGAACTATAATGTTCATTGTGCATTTACTAAAGCTAGGCACTGTTCTACATCCTGGAAATAAGGCTTTGAATGAAACAGACAGGGTTCCTGCACTGTAGAAGGGGCAGGGTCTCCCTTTAGTCAGGAGATAATTAGTAAGCAAGGCATTGAACACGGAGGTACAAGGTTGAATGGGTGCTCCGAGGGTTATAAAAGGGCTGATGAGATAGTGGGTGACTGAGGGGGCTCTGAAACACCAGAAAGAACAGCCATGGGAAGATCTGTTGGCCGAGGGCATGGTGAGGCAGAGCACAGGAGGGAACACAGATGTAGTATGTTCCAGAACAGAAAATGGATGGTCAGAGGAAGAGGAGGTCAAGGCAAGGTGCTTGGATTTCTTTCTCAGTATGATGGGAGTTTTCAGAGGGTTTGAAAGCAAGAGGGAGCTTTTCCAGAGAGGGGGCTTAGGACATGCTCCTCCTGTTTTGAGTGTTTTACAAGAGTAACTCATCTAATCCTTGATAATACTATCAGGTAGGTACTGTTATTAGCGCCATTCTACAGATGAGAGAATTGAGGTACCAAGAGGTTAACTGACTTGCCTGGGGCCAGGAGTTGCAGAGCTGAGGACCCACGCTGAGGAAGCAGACTTATGATTTTCTGCTTCTCACCCCTTGCTGTGATATCTCTACTCTGGGGTTAGTGTGGGGCAAGAGTAGACTCAGGAGGCTATTCAGAAGACTGCTGCAGGAGTCCAGGCCAGATCCAACCCTGGAGATGGATGGAAGGGGATGGACTTGGGCTTTGCTGTGGAGGTGTGACTGGACTGGATATGAGAAGTAAGTTAGAGAGAAGAGAGGAATCCAAAATGACTCACCGTTTTTTGACTTGAACAAATACATAAAATAAACACAGTATATCATATGTGTTCTTCTTTATTTGGGGACACTTAGTGGTATGGAGAAATTTTGGGGCTGTCACAGATCCTTTAGTGGAAGGAAGACTAAACTGACTTCTCTGGAAGGAACATGGATTTCTGACCAGGAACTCCTTCCTTCCTGCTGCCTCTAGACATGGTTCACTTCTCCAAGGTTGGGTTGGCCTCAGCCCTTGCTGTGGGTCTGGTCGGGCAAGATAAGATAATGAGGTATCTCAGGACCTCTTCCCTGTCATCCCCCTCCCCAAAGAACAGCCTGTTCCTGAAAGCTACTTAGCATTCAGCCTGTTGCCGCCTGTCCTGGTGCTGTTTGCCAGCACACAGTGAAAGGCAGTCACAGAGACTGGCACCACCAATATGGTGGTGTTTATACCCTGCAAGGATGGTAAAGCTGATGTTCAACAGCGGTTTATTTGGGACTCTGCCAAAAATTTAATTCCCATACAGACAGAGAATATGTTTTTTATATTGTGTGAGGCTTTATCGTCCACTGAAAGTTGGAAACTTGGTTAACCAACATTGGCTGGTAGGAAGTGAAATGTGAGCTCCTTTGGAGAAGCTGTTTAGGAAGAAAGAGTTTTGGTTTTTGTTTTTGTAAGTAGCATGTTTTTACAGGAACTACCATTATTATTATTACTTTAAAGCAAAGATTATAAAGCAGGATCTTTGGGACTATTTGGGAGAGGTTAGGCAGAAAAAGAAGAAAGGAAAAGTGTTGCCTAGTTATGCTTTCGCTTTCATTCTTTTCCTAAAGCTGTTCTGTCCAACATGGCAGCTACTAGCCATATTTGACTACTCGTATTCTAATGTAAATAAATTAATATTGTGTAAAAATAAATATTCAGTTCCCCTGTCACACTAGCCATATTTGAAGTGCTCCCTAGTCACATGTGGCCACTGACCGCCATGTTGGGCAGAGCAGATATAGAACACTTCACAGAAAGTTCTATCGGACAGTGCTGCTCAGAGCCATAGAATCTGAGATACCTGTACTCTTGGAGTCACGTTGAATATTGTAGTGCTCCAGAAGCCTAGGAGAGAAAATGTTCTTATACAGAAACTCACAGATGGACCTAAACATGAAAAACTAAAACAAAAACAAAAACAAAAATACCCCATCTAAAAGGGTCACTCCGAAATCCTATCATCTGAGAATGAGATTCTTATTCTGGCTCAGTCAGTAAGTAGAACACCAGTTCCTGGCATGTTGGATACATGGATGATTATTCTAGCTAGTTAGTGCTTGGTTTTGTTTATTAGGGTGCATGGAAGCTAGGCAGGGTGGCACACACCAATAATTCCAGTACTTGGGAGGCTGAGACAGTAGGATCGCAGGTTTTAGGACAGCATGTGGTAAATTAGTGAGACCCTGTTTTGAAATAAAAAATTAAAGAGGCTAGGGGTGTAGCTCAGTGATACACCAAACCAAACCAAACCAAACAAAAAACAACAGCAAAAAACAGACAAACAAAAAATCCCAGATGTATGAGACCTTTTTAAAAGTACTTTCACCTGGGCCTTATGGGACCTTTTTAAAAGTACTTTCACCTGGGCCTTACCTGTTTGCCATTGTCTGTTTGCAAAATGAGGATAATCATCTCAGAGGAATGCAGTGTGGGGTAATGGAATGTTTTTATTATACTTTGAAATCATGGTAAAAGATATTTATAGTGTTATGCTAAAATAATTGTATAAGTAGCCTTTGGAAGCTTTGCATCAACTTGGAATTTAAATCCTGTTGCCTACTAGGATCTGCATTGCATTTGGACCTTTCTTTTGTGAGACTAATATTTTTGGTATAGGTGAGAAGCTATGGCACGCTACTGTGATCCTTAGAAGATGTCTGTGTTCTAGGATTCAGGAGTCGGCAAACTATAGCTTGAGGGCCACATCCAGCCCACTGCCTGTTTGTGTAAATAGTTTTTTGGAATACAGCCATATCCATTTGTTTATCATTATCAGTGGCTGCTTTAGTCCTACTGTTACAGAACTGCAGCAGAATGGCCTGCAGAACTCAAAATATTTATGTTCTGGCCCTTGGCAGACAAAGTTTGTCAACCCCTGGTGCAGATAACAGGGAATGATTGGAGACCCTTACCAATAAGGAAGTGTCTGTGCAAGCCCAAGTTTGAAAAGGGCTTTTAGAATAGGCATGGGATTTCCCCTTGCTTCTAAATTCTTTTGGGGACTATGTGATGTAGGAGACAAAGAAGAGGTCATTGTACATGGTGCTCTGTTGGGCCTCAAAGATAGTAGCTTCCTGGGAGTATGCTTCCCCAGCTCTTTTACTTTCCCATTATTCCTGGCACACTGTTTCATATTTTTTGCCATCTTCTCATTTCCAACAGCCCTTCTAACTCTTCATTTCTTAGCTGATGGCCTCACCTATTTTTTCTCAGTGAATTAAAGCTGACAGAAGAGAAGTTTCAGTCTCCCACACCGCATCTCACCTGCTGGTGTTGGGGTGCACATGCTCCGTTGTCCTCCCAGATCCCAGGGATAAACTGCCTGGCTGCTGTTCATAGCAGGTTCCTCCAAATGCACCATTCATTGGTCCTCTCCCTCCTGCCATTTCCAGGCCATCATTCTGGCCTCTCCTCTCCTTTTTTTTGTGTGTGTGTATTTGTGTGTGTGTATGTGTGGTACCAGGGATTGAACCCAGGGGCGTTCTACCTCCAAACTACACCCCCAGCCCTATTTTTTATACTTTATTTTGAAACAGGGTCTCACGAAGTTGTGGAGGGCCTCACTAAGTAGAGAGAAAGAGAAAGAGAGAGAGAGAGAGAGAGAGAGAGCGAGCTGAGGCTGGCCGCGAACCCAGAATCCTCCGGTCTCTGCCTCCCAAAGTACTGGGATTACAAGTGTGCCCCACCACGCCTGGCCCCAGCCCTATTTTTTATTCTTTATTTTTAAATTTTTTTAATTTTTTCTTTTTTTGCAGTACTGGAGATTGAACCCAGAGGCATTCTACCTCCGAGCTACACCCCTAGCCCCATTTTATTCTTTATTTTGAAGCAGGGTCTCACAAAGTTGCAGAGGGCCTCACTAAGTAGCCGAGGTTGGCCATGAACCTACCATTTTCCTGTCTTAGCCTCCCAAGTACTGGTATTACAATTGTGCGCCACCACACTGGCTCTTATTCTTTATTTTTATTTATTTATTTTTTATTTTTTTAATTTTTTGCGGTACTGGGGATTGAACCCAGGGGCATTCTACCTCTGAGCTACACCCCCAGCCCTATTTTTTATTCTTTGTTTTGAAACAGAGTCTCACTAAGTTGCAGAGGGCCTCACTAAGTAGCTGAGGCTGGTCGCGAACCTGCGATCCTCCTGTTTCAGCCTCCCAAGTACTGGGATTACAAGCATGCGCCACCATGTCCGACTCATTTATTCTTTATTTTGAAACATGGTCTCAGTAAGTTGCGAGGGCCTCACTAAGTAGCTGAGGCAGTCCCTGAACCTGTGATCTTCCTGTCTTAGCCTCCCAAATATTGGGATTACAAGTGTGCGCCACCACACCCGACTCATCTCCCTTCTGTACCACTTTTTTTGTCTTTCTGCTGGATTGCCTCACCAGTATACAAGCAGTCATCCTCTTAAATAAAACCAATGCTATAGGCAGAAAAAGAAGACAGGGAAAGTGATGCCTAATTATGCTTTAACTTTTTTATTAAAGCGGTTTTCTCCAACCCAGTAGCCACTGGTCATATTTGGCTACTCGTATTCAAATATAAATAAGTTAAAATTGCATAAAACTAAATATTCAGGCTATGCAGACATGGTGGTGCACGCTTGTAATCCCAGTAATCCCAGTACTCAGGAGGCTGAGACAGGAAGATTTCAGGTTCAAGGCCAGCATTCGATAACTTAGTGAGACCCTGTTTCAAATTAAAAAAATAAAAAGGGCTGGGGGGGTAGCTCAGAGGTAGAATGCCTCTGGGTTCAATCCCCAGTACCACAAAAAAAGGAAAAGAAAAAAAATTAAATATTGAGTTCCTCAGTCACTATAGGGATGTGGTAGGGAGTGACCCAATTTACTCCCATCAATTGCCACTCCCCTTTTTGCCCCCTTTGCAGCTGACCTTTTTCAAGAGCCTTTTTTTTTTTTTTTGGTACTAGGGATTGAACCCAGGGGCATTCTATCTCTGTGGCATGCACCCTCAGCCCTCCTTTTTTTTGTGGTTCTGAGGATTGAATCCAGGGGCTCTCTACCTCCAAGTTACACCTCCAGCCCTATTTTATTTTGTATTTTGACAGAGTCTCACTGAGTTGCTGAGGTCCTCGCTGAGTTGCTGAGGCTGGCCTTAAACCTGTGATTCTACTGTCTCAACCTTCCAAGTACTGGGATTACAGGCAGATGCCACCACGCCCAGCTTTAGAGAGCAATTTATATTCATTGGCTCCATCGTCTCTTGAGCCAGACTCCTTTAAACCCACCCTAGCTGTTGCCCTGGGCACTTGTTCCACGGAATCTCCTTTGTCAAGGCGTCCAGTGACGCTCATGTTGTTCAATCCAGTGGTCAGTTTTCAGCCCTTGTTGGCCTATCGACGGCACTGGACACAGCTCTGCGTTCCCTCCTCGGCAGCGTTAGTTTTGCAGTTCTTTATTTGGTGCCCCAGTCATCTGCCCCGCCATTGCTTGTCAGTCTCTCTGCTGGCATTTCTTTTGCTCCCCATCCTGTTACTGCTGGGTTGCCCCACAGTTCAGTCCTGGCTCCTCTTCTCTCTCTACCCATCTCTTGGGTGACATCAACCAGTTTTATGGATTGAAATACCACTGATTTGCTCATAACTCCCAATTTTATTTTTCTAGCCCAGATCTCTTCCTTCTAAATGTCATACTTGTATATCAGCATTCAGCTGGGCATCAGATCTTTCTGTTTTGATATTTGGTAGACTTTTTTTTTGAGATGAGGGTCTCAGTATTGTTGCCTGTCCTTGGGTCCCAGCATTGCTGGGATTCCTGGGACCCCCCGTAGTGTTGGGTTGAGGAGTGGCTGGGCTACCAAAGCCAGTGTCGGTTTCTCATCTACAGCTGGCGTCTGAGGAGGGCTGCACAACTAGCTGAATGTTCAGGAAGTAGTTCCTTGGAGGGAATGCTCACTGCATTAAGTTTTGGACCCTCCACTTTTCTCAGTAGCCTCGGGCTGAAGCAGCAGGTTCCTAGACACATATGGGGGGAGGAAGCAGGTTGCCCCGCTGAGCTCAGGCTGGGGGTAGGAGCCTGGCTACTTGTGCCTCTCTGGGCATCAGTTTGCATGAGTTCATGTCTTATTGAATTTCTTCCGACTGAATGAGGAGATTTTCTTGGCCAGGCACCTGAGGTGGGGGAGAGGAGGAAGGAGAGAATGTGTACACGTGTGTTTATTTCAATGAGGGATTGTGTGCTGAAACAGGCTTTGCCAGGTCCTAGGGGCCAAGTACAGTACGCAGTGGTGAAGGGGCATTCTCCACAGCTCTGCTCGGAACCCAGCTGCCTTCTGACATCTTCATGGATCTTGGAGGTTATCTTTAGGTTGGCACCAACATATGTGAGCTACAAGTAATGGGGTCTGAGTAAATGTTGAATCAAATTGAAATAGGACTTCATGACAGACTGGCCTGGCTGTCTGTCCTCTTTTCCTCTTTTCGGCTTCTGTCCTCCTTGTGTGACCATCCTCCTCCATCATCCTGTCATTGATGTGGGCTTAGTAGTAGACAAATTCAGACGTGATATAAATAAGAGGGTGGTTTTAGAACTTGTATCTTCCCGACTTACATGCATGGGCTGTGGGATCCCATGGATCCAGGCTGCATTTCTGACTCTATTGTGTGACTTTGGGACTTTCGTACCTTTCCTGAGCTTTGGTTTTCTCATTGATTAAATGGGAATAATAAGCTTGTGATGAGAATAAGGAAATAAAAGAGATGAAAGGATTTGTAGTTTGATGTTCGATAGGTATTGTTATTCTTATACATTATAGTATACAAATTGGAATCTACTTACTCCCATATAGCAGTTTATGGGTTTTAAAAATATTTATGCTTTTCTATAATAATTTTGAGTAACAACTCATTTTCCTTCTACAAAAGTTGTATGAGGGAAGTTTCTGTCCTTCCATTTTCTAACATGAAGAAGTAGGCGCTGAAGTGGGTGAAGTTCTTTTGCTCAGCTCGCAGGCCAGGCTGAGAGCTAGATGCCTGCATCTTGCAGGATTGGCCCCTGGGGGCTTCCTTCACACTCTCCGCTAGCATAGCTGGCAAATGACTCCAGTAAAGCACTTGTCACTTTGTTGTCGACAGACACACAGGCTGACCAAGTATCACATACGTGGTATGGCTTTGATCAGCTTCTCTCAAGGTCTCTCTGGGAACTTCATGGACTCAAAAAGCTGCGCAGGATGCGACTCTGAGGCGACAGTCGGGAAAGCTGACCCCCCACTTCATAGCCGCACTTCCAGTCAGCGTGGGGTCAGAGGTGCTGCTGAGAGCTGACATCCACAGAACGCCCCCCTCCTCTCCTGCATCCTCGCTTCAGCCTCCAGCCAGCCGCTGCTGCCTCCAGGTTTTGGCAGGCGGGGAGTTTAGTGACTTGCTGGAGCTGTGTGCAGTGGAGGAGCCAGGCCTTGAACCCTGGCAGCCAGCTTCCTCGCCCCGGCCCTCACCCTCTGTGCGGCCCTGGGGGGGCGGTTGATGAACACAGTTCATCAAAAACGAACTGTGATCTGGTAGATGAAAGAAGAGGTCTGTGAGCATGTCAGCGTCCTTTTGTAAGCCAAAATGTGCTTCAGTTGTTTTCTCTGTGTGTCAGGGAAGAGCTACCCTGAACTCTGTTCATCTGGCACAGGGCTGATTTATGAGGATTTGCTCAGCTCTACCGGCTGGGTAACAACATGCAGCTTTTCACTTTTCCAGGGGCGGAAATGAATAAACAGGCGCGCCTGGGAGGAAGCAGACCAGGGCCACTGGACTGGCTGAAAGGTGAATTAATTCACTTAAAAGAGGTTAGGACATGCAGTGCACACATGAGAGTCAGGACATCAGAATTTGCAGGTCACTTCCATATTTCATGTAGATAAGAATTCTCAAAGGAAATCTTTATTTTGGGGGAGTTTACCTGGTTTACATAGAATTGGTCAGATGAAAAAGAATTATTGCCAAAATAGAAACAGGTGATAGGCATCCTTAATTGATTTTTAAATTTTATAAAATTACCACCTGAAATTTGTGAACAATTAGAATGTTTATATTCTATTTTAACTGTTGAATTATTTTAACTTGCACATATTTGTGAGTCTTTTATCCCATAGAATGCATACTACATTAAATTTTTTTGCATACTACTTAAATGTAGTATGCAAAACCATACATTTAATTTTGTTCCAAGTTAAAAATACTACTAGGAATTAGCTTCCATTGCCTTTTTTGGTCCATTAGGATATTTTGGTAGAATTAACATGGTGGACGAGATTTCTACAATCTTTCGGCAACTTCTGAGGACTGAAAGCTATGTGGCAGTGTCACTTGTGTGCCCAGCATATAAAAATATAGTTAGAAAGACCGAAATGGACAAGCTCTGCTTTTGTTCTCTGGTTCTCACAACTTTTTCTTTTCTTCCTCATCTCCCCCAGCTCTTTTGCCCTTTGGAGGGAACGGGGACCCTTCCTGAGGGGCCAGTTGCTGTATTTCAGTGGATCATGTTTCCAAACAATTCTCCAAGCATTTTCCTGCTTTGGGGGAATAATGAGAAGTTCAGAAAACCCTTTGTAAAGGTGCATTGTTTGGAATGTTCTAGTCAGTCCTCTTACAGCTTCATTTGGGATGCAAGTGAAGAAAGGAAAGGAACATGTGAAAAAACTGAAGAAAGTGGTTGAAGAATATGCTGCTTATTTGCTCCTAAATCAGAATAAATGGGCATTTTTTCCACAAAAGCCAAAGTAGACTGCCCAGTCATTACCCAGCTCTGTGCTGGACACTTATCCATTCTGGCTGCCAGATTTATTGCAGAGATGGAAAAAATAATATGAGTATGATTTAATAAATTCCTTTTCAGAAATTAGGGTCAGACTTAGGTGTTAGAAGTAAGTAACTTAAGTTGCTTGGGATGTGAGGTAAGACGAAGAGAAGATGTATGTGTGTATGTGTTTGTGTGTGTGTGTGTGTTTGTGTGTGTGTGTGTGAGAGAGAGAGAGAGAGAGATGCCAGTGGTCTTGACTACTTGTCTATCCCCTCTGACTGCTGCTCCTTAGAGAGGAGATTTTGAGTAAGATGCTTCTTCTTTCCGAGCCTCAGTTGCCGTGACTATAAAATGTGACATAGTCTTCAGTGTGCAAGAGATTGCAGAGAGAGTGACATGAGGTAGAAGGGAAAGCACGGCTATTGAGAGACTGAACTGTGAAGTGGCCTGTTAAATACAAGGGGTTAATAGTAAATGGTGAACTGTATCGACTTTTCTCAAGGAAAAGTCACAATTCCATTGCTGAGAACTCCCTACTCCCAGACAGTTGCATTGGACGCCCAGGTCAGAGGCTGGACCAGGAGCATGGGGTATCTGAGCCCTGTCCATCCCCAGGCTGTACCACCTACACCACAGAGGAACCTCTTGGGTGGTGTTGGATGGTGTCTTGGTCAACATTTTCACTGCTATAATGCAAAACAACTGACCATACAACTTAGAGGAAGGATTTATTTGCTCACAGTTCTGGGAAATTATGGGGTTCAGTCCATGTTAGGCCAGGCCTCCAGAGTCCAGGGCATGGCGGTGGGAAGCAGAGAGAGGGAGAAAGCAAGGGCTCTGCTCTCACATCATGGAGGTCAGAAGCAAGAGAGAGCAAGCAAAGGGATTCAGCGACAAAAGCACAGTTCTCTTCTCCAGCCGTACCCCACCTGCCTAGGTTACCACCCAGTAAATCCATTACAATGGATTTATCCACTGATGAGATTACAGCCCTCATTACTAATTACATCAACTCTGAACATTCAAGTATGAACTCTTCAGGAGACATTCTATATCTAACCATAACAGATAGGTTATGAAGGGAGGGGATCATTAGAGAATGTATATAAAATGCCATACATCTACCTGAGTGTGGGGTGATTTTGAGACCATTTAACTCCTTTTTTTATGTGTGGTACTAGAGATTGACCCCAGGGGCATTCTACCTCTGAGCTATACCCCAGCCCTTTTTATCTGTTATTTTGAAACAGGATCTCGCTAAGTTATTGCACATGCTGGCCTCCAACCTCTGATCCTCTTGTCTCAGCCTCCTGAGTACTGGGATTACAGGTACGTGCCACTGTACCTAGCTCATTTCTTTATTTTTTTTTCTCTCTCCTGTATCTCCAACCTCCATTATGGATAATAAATGCCAAATGGTTTTCTGCAGTGACTGAGGGGATTTCCAGAGAACATAGGTGGCTTAGCTTTGATGTACCTTTGAAAAGCAGTTTTGGAAACTGTATAAAATTGAGCGAGTTGTGAGAAACCCCAAGTCCCAGGCAGGGCTGTTGGTTCCCTGATGTCTACTTCTCTTACTACATTTTCTGTGTTCTATAGCATTTGATTATGGTTTTCTAATAACAAAGGCAATCCTCCATCAATATAGGCTATGTAAGATATGTTGAAAAACATTGCAAAAGAACACAAAAATCACCCTTATTCCACAACTCAAGTGTGGATGAGAATTGTTAACATTTTAGTGCATTTCCTTCTAGTCTTTTCCACACATGTACAAATACACATTGCTCAAATGTAGCGACATAGTAGTTGACAACTCTCCTTTTTAATTTGCTCCTTCCATACTTAGACTCATTATCTCCTGCTCAGTTCTCTTCATGGGAGAGGTGGTTTTTTTTTTTTTAACATTTTGAAGTTTCCACTTAGGACGAAGGTTCTTCCTCTTACCGAAGGCAGAATGTCCATTTAGCGAAACCCGTGACACAATTACTTATATAATAGAAAAGGCTGTGAAATCACAGCTCATCCAGACTTCTGAACAATCTTGAAAATTTTGCAATCAAGGTGGCTTTTGAATCTCACACTTATTAGAAGCTATGGGGGAAGCAGGGCAGCGTGAACTGATAATTCAGAGCTGCGTGGTATGGGAAGAGCTGGGAAACGGTGTGAGTGTGCAGTGTGAGACATTGCACAGTTGTTACGGGGCCTCGGTTGTAATTTCGCATAGGATGATTAATAAGTAACTGTGAAGTGAGTCAGTTGGGTTGTTGCTGCAGCAAGAAGCTGTCACTGAATCTTCCCAGGTTATATTTTGTCTGGGGAATTAGGGTAAAACTGGGCATGAACTCACTCAAGGTCTCATTCCTTCTTCCCACCCCTGCAGGGGATTGGGGAAAGAAAGTAAGTGCTCAAGCAGATACTTGATTGTGGCAGCTGCCCTGAGAGGACTGGTATCTCGTATTTACCAGTAACTCGTGTTTCAGAATGACCCAGAGCTGTCTTAAAAAGTCAGTTCTTTATAAGAGCTTGTAATATTTAAGCTTGAAACAGCTAAAAATCTCCCCCAGATTTTCTAAGTCATTCTTTTTTAATTTTAGAGCAATATTAGGAAATGTAGCACATGTAAGATAATTTAAAAAACACCAATAATTGATCAGAGATGATCAATGTTGCTAACTAACACTTTGGTATGTGCCTCTTGTTCCTTTCTCCCCTTTATCCCCTTTGCTTTGGTTTTCTTTTCTCTGTTTTGTGGGTGTTATTAATGGCCTATTTTGGCCATTTAGGAATTTTACCCCCTCTATTATAATGTTCTAGTGAACATCCGAATAGCTAAGTCTTTGCATAGAGCCCAAATTATTTCTTTGAGTAAATGCCCAGCAAGGGGTAGGGTTAGGTCAATTGGTATATACTTGTAATACTTGTCATCCATATCACCAAAATGGTACTAATTTTACCCTGTTGATAATAGCGTGTGCTCCTTCAGTCAATTTTAACACTTCTTACTTTGATACCAAGGCAAAAAATAGTGCCATATTTCAACTTTTAATAATATAATGAAATAAAACTAGGCTTCCTTTTCTTTTTTTTTTTTTTTTTTTTTGCAGTACCGGGGATTGAACCCAGGGGCGTTCTACCTCCCCGCTACACCCCCGGCCCTATACTTTATTTTGAAACCGGGTCTCATGAAGTTGCAGAGGGCCTCACTAAGTAGAGAGAGAGACAGGGAGAGGGAGAGGGAGAGGGAGAGGGAGAGGGAGAGGAAGAGAGAGAGAGAGAGAGAGAGAGAGAGAACTGAGGCTGGCTGTGAACCTGGATCCTCCAGTCTCCGCCTCCCAAAGTACTGGGATTACAAGCATGCGCCACCACGCCCGGCCTTTTATTTTCTTATTGCACATTTAAATTTCTCTTTCAGTCTGGCGTGGTGGCGCATGCCTATAATCCTAGTACTTGGAAGGCTGAGACAGGAGGATCACAGGCTTGAGGCCAGCCTCAGCAACTTAGCAAGACCCGCAATAATTTAGTGAGACCCTGTTTCAAAATAAAAAATAAAAAAAGGGCACACACACACACATAAAACAAAAACAAAAACAAAATTCTTTAATGAACTGGCACCTTTTAGCCCCCTACCCCTTGATCCTTGACTTCTATCAGCAGATTCATTGTGCCTTTCCTTGTTCTTCATAAATCTATTCTCTTTCTGTGTCTGGTTTCTTTTCTTGGGTTCAACTTTATGCTTACAAGACCACCCACATTATGTGTAGCTGTAGATGTTCATTTTCCTTGCTGTATAAAATTCCTTTGTGTGACTATAGCAGTTTTTGAATTCATACTACTGCTGATGGGTATTTGGTAGTTTCAGATTTTTGGTTACAAAGGATGCTGCTCTGAATATTCTAGTGTATGTCTTTTGGTATCCTTTGTATCGGAGTAGAGCTGAAATTTTAACAAATTTCCATGCATTTTCTTTAAAGTCATCTCCACCTACATTTCTTGAGCAAAGTAAAGAGCAGCACAGGCTTGAAATGCATGGTGACTCTGTCTTCTCTTTCTTTGGCATTGCCTTTATTATGGATGAGAGTAACGAAGCTCTCCAAACAGGGTGCTGGGTTCTGATTTAAATTGCAGATAATGACAGTTGGCTTCAGGCTGGGCTCTCATTTCTAAATGAAGAATGACTTCTTATATCCTGTTATTGTCTTCTTTATCAGCTCTTCTTGAATGCACCCTAGTAAACTGAAGGCCTGAATTGTCTTAGGAGGAAGAAGTTGATTAACTTATTGGACTTACAAGCAATCTTCTTAGGTTTACTAGTTTAATGAGGAAACACATCCTTGGGGTTAGAAATTGGACTTTGGCCACGTGCGTGCATGAGTTGAGGTTGAGAGATGTACCAAATCTGGATTGTGCTGCTGTGTGATCTTCTGGTAGAATTAAATAAGAGGCATTAAAAAAATTTATAGCTGCCTTTTACCAGCTTTATGTATGATTTTTTTCTCTCTCTAGATTCTTTGGCTGACATGAGTTTTGAAGTTCTGCCATATTCACTTATCAGCCTGTGGCAAATGCAGTCCTCACCAGAGTTAAGATGAAAGGCTGATAGTTAAAAAAAATTCATGTGCTACATAAAAATGTCCTACCTTTTAAAGGAATTGCAAGGGTTACCTTTATTTCTTTTCTTCTCACTTTCTTTTTCTGTATGTGTAGTGAAACACCTAAATTCTTAAATGGTTTAATCCTTCAAGTATGCGTACATCTATTTAATCATTATCAATACGTCCCCAAATGCATCTATGCTGATAATTCGATGACTAAAGGAGAGCCAAACATTTGCTGGTGCATTTCCAATTTTATGGGTATCTCTGCAAACTATGAATCACTTTGTACTTCTCTCATATACATGGGCTAAATATTAATCTCCAAGGCAGCTCCCATGAGGGTTGAACAGTTGAGAAATTGATGCTGAGAGAGAGGAAGCCTGTAGTATAGTAGTTCCTGTCCTGTATCTGTTTATTTTCATTCTCATTGCTTTGATGTCCTTTAACATTGTATCTGCCATTACTTAAGTCACTAGTCTTAAGTTGATGAGCAAGAATGTAATGTTCCAAAATGACAATCTGGCAACAGTTAACCAAGACATAAAAAGTCAGAACCCAACCCTGGCACAGTGCTGGCCTCTGTGCCCCTCCCTTGTTTGGAGCTATACCTTTTACCTTTTGCATCTTGTTTCTTGGGGCCACATTGCCAGGCCCTCCGTGGATACCCCATTGTCCTTTCCTCTGGGGCCTGATCCTGATCAGAAGGATGCTTGCTGCTGCTCCCCCAGGGAGACAGTGAGGGCAGCCAACAGACCCTGTCACCAACAGACAGTGCCTGGAAGTCCCGCCCCATTCATTCAGTTCTTCCTTTGTCCCTAGAATAATCCTCTAGTGCTTGCAGTGTGCTAGGCTTAAAAGGTGCTGCCCCTAACAAGGTCGAGCCCCTGCCCCTAGGGAGCTTATGTGCCATGGTGGAGACTTGCAGGCAAACAGCTGATTACAAAACCTCGAGAGATGCTGTGGCAGGCCAGGGGTGGGGAGTTGAGCCGGCTCGGAGGATGGGCAATGTGGTTTGTATCTGGAACATCTCCCCAAAGCTCATGTGTTGAATGCATGGTCCCCAACGCAGCAAGGTTCAGAGGTTGGGCTTTTAGGCAATGATTGGAACATGGGGGCTCTGACCTCATCACTGAATTAGTCCATTTGAAGGACTAATAATTTGAATGGATTTACTAGATGATAACTCTAGACAGGTAGAGCATGGCTGGAGGAGGTAGGCCACTGGGGCATGCCCTGCAAGGGTATATCTTCTCCTGGTATATCTTCTCTTTCTTTCTCTGCTTCCTGGATGCTGTGAGCTGAGCAGCCTTCCTCTGCCACACTGTGCCATCACGATGTTTTCTTGGAGCCAGCCCATCATGGACTCACTCTGAAACCATGAGCCAAATAAATCTTTCCTCCTCCAAGTTGTTCACAAAAAGCTGAGTGACACAGGCAGGAGAGGGATGAACATAATTCTTCTCACTCAGTGCCTTAATTCAGGTAAAACCATTTGGAGTTGGTCTTGTAGATACCTGGGCTTCATAGAAGATTTTTCAGCAGAGAAGTGAATGATGTGTGCTTCCAGAACACTTAAGTGGGATAGTAGGAAGAACACTATCACTTGTAACATTCAGTTTTCAGTACTCCATGAAGAGTTGGCTTTTTTACTCTTCTTTTGATGGTGGTGGTGTTGGGAATTGAACTCAGGGACATTCTACCTCGAAGCTACACCCCCCAGCCCTATTTTATTTTTTATTTGGAAACAGGGTCTCACTAAGTTAGTGAGTCTCACTAAGTAGCCGAGGTTGTCCTTGAACCCGTGATCCTCCTGTCTCAGCCTCCCAAGAACTGGGATTACAGGTGTGTGTCACCATGCCTGGCTCTGTTTTTATACTCATTAAATTAAGATCAAATAAATATATGCGATTTTTGGATTCTTAAAGCATCTGTGTCATTGTGTTTTGGATTTTCCTCTGTGGTTTAAACCTTTTTGGAAAGACTAGGTTTTTGATTTTTTGATTGAAGTTTTCAGACTCTAATATGCTCCGTTTACAGAATCAGCTTGTTAAGTTGTACGGGACTCTTCAGGTGTTTCTTTTTGTGGTCAGCCCAGCAAGGAGGGCCCAAGAGAAGTTCAGGACTTGATTATCACTAACATCTAGTTTTCAGTGAGGCTGGGCTGAGGCATAGCACAGATGGGGAATGAGACCCCGAAAGGCACCAGCTTTTTGATTTTGACTTAATGACATGATAAATTGTGTGGCATTTATATCCTCATGATCTGATCAGTGAAATTAACCTAATTTGTTACTTATGTTTTCTTATTTTTAAGTGTCCATGAGGAAAGTTGGCTCCATATTTGGTTTCCAGATTTTTTTGTGTGTGTGTATGTGGTACTGGGGGTTGAACTCGGACATTCTACCTCTGAGCTACACCCCCAGCCCAATTTTATTTTTATTTTTTGAAACAGAGTCTCACTAAGTTCTGAGGGCCTAAGTTACTGAGGCTGGTCTCAAACCTGCAATCCTCCTGTCTCAGCTTCCCAAGACTGGGATTACAGGTATGTACCACTGAGCCTGGGCAGAATATGTATTTCTGAGGAAAATATTTTAAAAAGTAATTAAATAAAATTCCTCCTAGCCCCCATGAAAATCCCGATGCATTTGCCCATTATTTTGACTCTTAAAACCTTCAAATAGGAACATAGACAGTTTTACAGTGGCTAAGGAAGTATTTTACCCAAACGTTGGGCATTTTCTGTGGTTTCTGTAGGCAAGGTACTTTAAAGCCAGGGATTTTCAATAAATACCTGCCAGGGAATACAACATATTGAATAGTGCTTTAAGAGTCTAATTTCTTCATCATCATTTCATTATTGCTTTTTCTTGCATCCATAAGAAAGCTTTTATAATGAAAGATTTCATTACATAAAAACAAAACTTCTTTTTAGATTGCTTAAATGGATTAAAATGCAGGTGAGTAGTACAACTACATATATTACAATACTAGCTTTAAAAGCTTATCTGTATAGGGCAGGGTATGTACAGGATTTTTTTAGTGATTATTTTTTCTGCTTAATGCCAATTAAATTAGGACTTATTACTTGAGAGGCTGAGACAGGAGGATTGCAGGTTTGAGGCCAGCGTGTGGTAACTTAGCAAGACCTTGTCTCAAAATAAAAAATAAAAAAGGGTGTGAGTATAACTGAGTGGTAGAATGCTGGGGGTTCAATCTTCAGTACCCCCACACAAATTAGAACTTATATTTTTGCATACACTTAGATATTTTTTCTGAACAGTAAATTTCGAGTCTATTAAAAAGGTAAAAAGGTAAAAAAATGTACAGGAAACTGGAAATGAATATTTTGAAGCCATTCAAATGTAAATGAGAGAAAAAGACAGGTGAGCCAAAAGTTGCTTGAAGGGAGGCAGAGAGAGACTGGAGTGTCAGCACAAAGAGGAGACCATTAGATTGCCAAAGAACAGTCCTTGGAAACTCCGTGGGAAAGTTTGTGGCCACGTGCAGGCCAACAAGGTCAAAAAGGAGAGATACAGGGCCTTGTGATCCATGGGGTTCTGATGTATAAAGAAGTGAGGCAGTGTATTGTCTGTGGGATGTGTTGGGCCCAACAGTAACTTAGAGTGAAAACGGAGACTACTGCAGTTGGAGAAAAGGCAAGTCAGAGAGAGGCAAGAGGTAGCCACAGGTGGAGGTACGCTGGTGATGAGGCCGAGTGCTGTCTGGCAGTGTTTGGAGGGTGCGACAGTAGGAGGTGCCATTGAAGAGCCTCTTTAATGTGGGGCAGACGAGGGGTGCAATGAGAGGGAAGGCAAGTGCACAGACATAAATGATTGTCACAGTTTTATTCCGAGGAACTTCTGAGGTCCTTGATAAGAATATTATACAAAGAGGTCAGCATGGCAAAGACTTGAGTTTTTGGATGGAAGATCTGTAGTTTGTGAAAATGATTGTTCCTTGACAGGAAAACACAGGTTTGTGGTGTAGACTTGGAGATTAGGTTGAAAATGTAAAAAGTCTTTCTTCGTCCTTCTGGACCACTCCTCCCTAGGATTCCAGAGCCAGTAATGCATGGGAAGGAGAACAAAAATGAGCCTCCTCGAGGTGGGAGAATCCGTGAGGCTGAGCTGCTTCAGAGCTGAGGGGAGGCAGCTTTTGTGATGGGGCAGGGGTTGAAGTTGCCATGATTGCTGATGTCTTGCTGGCTGAACTCGGAGATGCAGTATTTTGTAGGGAGGGACTGTTACATTTTCTGGTTGGACCATACTAGGGTGTGTATGTGTGTGTGTTTGAACCCAGGGGCATTCTACTTCTGAGCTACACCCCCAGCCCTATTGTATTTTTTATTTGGAAACAGGGTCTCACTAAGTTGCTGAGAACCTTGCTGAATTGCTGAGTCTGGCCGCGAATCTGCAATCCTCCTGTTTCAGCCTCCCAAGTACTGGGATTATAGGCGTGTGCCACCATGCCCAGCTAGGATTTCTGTTTTTTGGGGAAAGGGGTGTCTGGAAATCTCAGTGTAGGCTAAAGGGACCCAGTAGGATTAATAAAATTGTCAGGCACAATAAAAATAGCATGGATTATGTGTTTTAGCTGCTGTCTTTGCCAACTCTTCATGAAGACTTTAGTAGAGCTAGACCAGACAATGAGATTAATATGGAAGAATTCTTACTTGAATGACTTGGCAGCACTGTGATGCGAAATCTATCTATTATTATTCTTTTAAACTGAAAGCTTTTCTGCCAAGAAATGTAAATTCCATTTGTGTCAACAAGATGTGAATTAAAGAATAAGAAAAGTGAAAAAATACAGATGTTCTCAACTTAAACCAAAGATGCAGTGTTTTTGACTATTAGGGTAATTATGAACACTATACTGTTCAGTTGAATGTGTCCCTGGGGGGATGTAAGGTTGAGATGGGCCACTCTCATTCAAAATCTGATTTTGAGACATTCTCAAATCTGGTCTTATTCCAAACCTCTAAGAAAGTTCTCCTGTCTATACCCCACATTCAGCACCTGAGGAAGAAGAGTTCTTTTCACTATTATCTTATCTCCCTAGCCTTCTGACATTTACTCTACTCTCTACCCTATGCTAACCCCGTAACTTGGTGGCATGTCTAGAAACATCCATCTTGAGGGCAGCAGCCATTCTGTTTTTTCTTTTTTTAGAAGGTCGGGTTTTGTGCTCACCGAGTCCTTGACATGGATGTATTTGCATGAATTGAGTGTGGAGAGGGACCGACCAGGGCCCATTTATGTTGTTTACATTGACTCAGCCTGCCCTAAACCCCATCGGCCCAATTTTTCACACAAAATGCAGAGTGTTTCTTCTGTGGAACCCTGACTGCAAATGCTTCTGCATCCGGTCAGGAGATTGCCACCTTGGTGGGAACAGGAAGTCTCGGATCTTTATTTTTGCCTCCCCCTTCCCTATTAACAAAAGTATATGCCAGCCTAGGTCATATAATTGTCTGGCTTAGAATCACAGGGAACTGATTTAATCTCTGCTTTACTAACTTTGGGAGTTTGGGGGAGTTAATTTTTCTGTTTTCTCTCTATATAAAGTGGAATGACATTATTAAATATTTCTCAAACTTTAAATTTTAGAAACTTTGATACAGAGAACTTTGGAAATGGTAGTTGCTTTAGTTTTTTGTACGTATACTACAAAAAAACCCAGGTATACGTCACAGTTTTACTAATGGATGTTCCTCTAAACGTGTTAAGGGATATATCAGGGGACAGAACTTTTTCTGCAAAAGCTGATGCAATAGTTTAGATCTTAAATGTCCCCCAAAAGGTGGTATGCTAAAGGCTTGGTCCCCATCGTATTATTGACAGGTGGTGGAACCTTTCAGAGGGAGGGCCTAGTAGAGAGGAGGTCTTTTAGGTCATTGGAAGTGTGTCCCCGAAGAGGATTATGAGACTCTGGCCCCTTCTTCTATCTTTCTTTTGCTTTCTGGACAGAAGGTATAAGCAGCTTTGTTCCACCACATGCTCCTACCATGATGCGATGCCTGGTCACATGCCCAAAACAACAGGGCCAACCCACCATGGACTAGAACCTCTAAAACGGTGAACCAAAATAAACCTTTTCTCTTAATAAGTCAGTTATCTCAAGTATTTTGTTGTAGCGACAGAAAGCTAACTCAGCCAGCTAGTAACTATTTTTGGGTTTGTGCGGGTCATTTGGTCTCTGTCATTACCCAGCCTTGCTGTTGTAGCTCAAAGGCAGCTTTTGGCAATATGGAAATGAATAAGCCTGGTTGTGTTCCAATAAAACTTCATTTATGGACACTGAAATTTGAATTTCATATAATTTTATGTGTCATGAAATATTTTTGATTATCTTTCAGGCATTAAAAAAATGTAAAATCCATTCTTGACTCATAGCCTATACAAAGTCAGTGTAGGTTGTCAATAACCATCCCAAGAGAATTTGCCTGATGCTTTTTAGTAAATATTGCTATGGAGTTACATAACGTGGGTTTCTCAGGAAAACTCAAATGTCTCATGTCATTGTAGAAAACCAAGCAGAAAAGAGATTAATATTTTTAGCAGAAATTTGGAAAACTAGGCATACTTGCGTGGCAAATGCTGATTTTGAGCCTGATCCAAGATATGTCCGAGGAGTGAGTGAAAGAGATGGCCAGTTGAAATGATAG
The DNA here is from genome assembly GCA_004027185.1 of Glis glis. Lineage (NCBI taxonomy): Eukaryota > Metazoa > Chordata > Mammalia > Rodentia > Gliridae > Glis > Glis glis. The sequence goes on from PVJS01000061.1 coordinate 84,268, forward strand.
ATTATTAAGTTGGATCTTTGGCTGTGAAACAGGGGCTCTTCTCTGCCTGGTGCTCGGTGAAGGTGTCTACTGATTTGTTCCCCAGGAGGAACGTCTGGGAGAAGGTGGACGGAGTAGATTGGTGATACCCCATTTTGTTTTATTTTATTTATTTTTTGGTACTGGGGATTGAACCCAGGGGCATTCTACCTCTGAGCTATACCCTCAGCCCTATTTTTTAAAAAATTTGAAACAGGGCCTCACTAAGTTGCAGAGGGCCTCACTAAGTAGCTGAGGCTGGCAACGAACTGCAGTCCTCCTGTCTCAGCCTCCCAAATACTGGGGTTACAAGCGTGCACCACCATGCCTCTATGTGTGTGTGTGTGTGTGTGTGTGTGTGTGTGTGTGATTACAAGCCTGTGCCACCATGCCCGTGTGTGTGTGTGTGTGTGTGTGTGTGTGTGTGTCTTGAAGCAGCAGCTCAGACACCTTCTGCGACTGGCCTAGGTTAAGTCTTTTCAGCAGTAGCATCGGGATGGAAGTTCAGTCTCCCAACCCTGGCTCATGGTACCTCCGTTTTGCTTTTCATTATTATCATACAGATAATGAGATTAGTGATAGTGCCTAGCATTCATAAACATTCTTTACATCTGCTATTATATTTAACCCTCAGAAAACCCTATGAAGTAGAAGGGGCAAGTTTTATTACCTGCCTTTTATAGTGGGGGGCACTGACAATCTGGTATATTTTAAGGTACCCTGGGTCACGCACTGATGAAGTGATAGAGGCAAGTCTAGGAGCTGGGTTTTCTAACTGCTTTTATTATACCATGCTGCCTTATTATACTTCATGGCAGTTGATGTCATTAATACCCAACATTAAAAATAAATTGAAAAAGAAATAACATCCTGCCATGGTTCCAGCCCTTGGCAGTGATTTTTAAGTGGAGGTTTGTGTTATGAGAATTTTTGCTTTCAAAATGCTGCATGCACCTCCCATAAAAGGTTGAATGAAATGATTTTATTTTTAGTAAGTGGCCCATGTAAGTTTATTATTTATTTTGGTCCTTTTTTGCTCTAGCTCCTTTGGCTAAATGAAGCACTGCTGTATTTTTATTGCATATGCCATCATTAAAAGAAATTGAAAAGATGCTTGTTAGTTTTAATATTGCATGGATGGAAATATATCTGGCACTTTTAGGAATAGTTACAATTCCTAATAGTGCATTTTAAGGAGTAGTCTGGTTTTGTTTTTGATTAAAAAAAGGGAAAACTTTCCTAAATTTGCTATAATTTTTTTTTAGTTTGCTATAATTTGATAATCATCTTTAGTCGGGGAGGGTGAATGTCTCTGTGTAGTATGACTCGGACTTTATTGACTCATTGCACATTCCTTTCTAGCTTGTGGGAGGGGATTATGCTCTTGGGCAGCATGAAGGGTCTTTCATTTGTTGGTAAATAATCCAGGCAAAGCTGTTTCCAAGTGCAAGTTTTTTTCCCTTTCTCTATAAACCATATGCTTCTTTAACTATAGGACATATGCCCCTTTCAATAAACTATGTGTGGCTTTAACTGCTGGAGCTATTGTTAAACACAAACCAAATACTCAGACTGCTTCTTGCATCTAAGCCTGCAACACAATCTCCCAGAAGACAGTGGTAAATATTCCTTTGCAAAATAGCTGTTTAGAACCTAGAAACACTATGGAAAGAAAATAGTTCGTGGTAGGAAGGGCTATGGGTGAGGGGCGGGGAGAAATGCAGAGACAAGAAAATAATGCAGTTTGCACACGAGAGGTTTCATTTGCACTCCAAGATGCTAAACCTGTCCAAGTCCCAAACTTGGCAATAACAACAACAGAAGTAGAATAAGCAATTCAGAGAAGTTTCTATACCATATTTCATAACTGTGGCTTGATGTTTACTATTAATTTCACTTGGTAAAAGCCTGAAGTGTCCTTTCCTGGCAGCCTTTATAGGAAGAGGTGAATAGTTTTAGCAATGAAAATAATATTCAGATATATTTATAGAAAAGTGGCATGCAAATCAATGTTCTACAGGCTTTCAGGTTTTCTTTGCAGAAGATACTTTGCAGCAGCTGGGGAGGCTAACTGTAATTTGCAACCGTGAGGAAGTCATGCTCAACTGGTCGCTTACCTGAGGAGAATGTCTTAGTTTGTTTTCTGTTGCTATAACAGGATTCCTGAGACTGGGTAATTTATAAACAATACAAGTTTATTTAGCTCAGTTCTGGAGGCTGCTTAGCCTCCAGTCATCTGCTTAGCCTCTGGATGATGGAGGGCCCTCCTCCTGCATCATAATATGGGGGAGGGCATCACAGAGTAAGATAAAGCAAGCTAGTTTTCTAGAACAATGCTACTCTTGTAATTAGCCATTCATCCATTAAACCGTGAGTGGGTTAGTCCATTCATTTCCAGCAGAGTCCTCAGGAGCCAGTTACCTCCCAAAGGTCTACCTCAACACTGCTGCATTGGGAGCGAAGTTTCCAACATAGGAACTTTTGCATTCAAACCATACATAGCAAATGACTCTGAGCAGGTTGTGTAACTCTTGTTAAGCCTCAGGACTTTTATCTGAGTGACTTTGTAATGATACTCCATACCTAGCAGACCTGGAAGGATTGATGCATGTGAAATACTTAGTGCTTGTCTGGCATTTAGTAAGTGCTCAATAAATGTGAGCAGCTTCCAGGGTAGTAATTAGTATGCGTTTTCCCTTTTATACCTTTCAGGGGTGGCCTGATGGAAGCTGAATTAACAAGTTTGCTGGGAGAGACATTAGAACATTTTTGGTACTTGTTTGGAAGGCATTTAGTATAGATATGGAATAATTAAAGTGATCATATAATTTTCAGTATGCAAATTTATTGAAATTTCCATAAAGCCTTATACCAGTGTAAGGTGTTATTAATATGTATAAAACTAGCCTACTGTATCTTATGTATGTTCTAGAGATGTAAGAGGTACAACAAATAGTTTAAGGCAAATTTTTAGTAGATAAACTTATGGGAGTTTTTAATTTTTGTGTTCTTAATTTGGACATCTTTGAAGAAAAGATATAGTAAAGGTCACACCTAAAATAGAATTAAAAATAAAAGCAAAACATCAGCTTTTTCTATACTCTTAAATGATCAATATAGAATATAAAGAAATAATCTATAGAAATATTTTTCATGTTATTTAGGCATATTTCCTTAAAGTTTTTTTTACTTATTTAGGAATTTAGTATAGAAATATTTATTTCTCTTCCTCCTGTCTTCCCTTCCTCCCCAAATTTGGATCCTTAGAACATTTAGAGAAGTAGCAGCCTAGTGGGTGATGGACTCAGGGAGGGTTCTGATCCAAGCTCTGCTGCTTTCTAGCTGGGGTTTCTTACACAATCATGCCTCAGCTTTTGTATTTATATAATTAGAATCGTAATCATACTGGATCCTCAGGACTGTCTCGTAAGGTGCTTACAATAGTGCCTGGCCCTATGCAAAGTTCTGTGTGATGAGCATTTCTCTTACTTTTCTATGTTTGTTAAGATCCATGAAAGAACTATATATATATATATATATATTTTTTTTTTTTTTTTTTTTTGCGGTACCGGGGATTGAACCCAGGGGAATTCTACCTCCGCGCTACACCCCCGGCCCTATTTTTTTTATACTTTATTTTGAAACTGGGTCTCACGAAGTTGCAGAGGGCCTCACTAGGTAGAGAGAGAGAGACAGGGAGAGAGAGAGAGAGAGAGAGAGCGAGCTAGCTGAGGCTGGCCGCGAACCTGGATCCTCCGGTCTCCGCCTCCCAAAGTACTGGGATTACAAGCATGCGCCACCACGCCCGGCTTAAAGAACTATTTAATGTCATAACATTCCATCACATTATAAGGGACACCTATTTTAACTTAATTTCCTTGTTATAAATAACAGTGCGATAAACATCCTTGAACATAGCATTGTCTGTTGTATTCCTTAAGATACATCTTAGAAGCGTGGTCACTTGACAATCCTGGCCGATTTTGGAAATATTTATTCTTTTAATAATGTGTGAAAGTAACCATCTCTCTGTATCCTCCCTAACAGTATTTATTGTAATGATCCTAATTATTTTCTGGGTCCAAGCTTTCTATCTATGGTGTGTTTGTTCCTCCAGGGGAGGGCTGGCCTCCAGTGGGACTAAATCCAGCTTTGCTACCTATTTATTATTATTATTGAAATAAGTGTTAATGGGTATATTTAAGGTATATATAACACAATGATAATGGGATACATATAGATAGTAAAACGTTTACGATAGTGAAGCAAATGAACATATCCATCATCTCACATAATTACCAATTATTTTCTATTTTTTGACCAGAGCAACTAAAATTTACTCATCTAGTATGAATCCCATATATGGTACAATTTTACTGCCTGTTGTCCTTATGCCTTAGATTTCTAGGCTTATTCATCCGCTATATCTATCCTTTTATCTGCTACCCCATTTGTGAGCCTGTGAGCTAAGAATGGCTTTTACATTTTTGAATGTCACATGTGAAAATTATATTACATTTAGATTTCAGTGTTTATAAAATTTTCAATCCCCAGTCACCCCCCCCCCACATACACAAAATGAATGTTTTTGCAGGGCGTGGTGGCACATGTCTATAATCCCAGTACTTGGGAGGCTGAGACAGGAGGATCACAGGTTCGAGGGCAGCCTCAGCAAGTAATGAGACTCTCAGCAACCTAGGGAGAGACCCTGTTTCAAAATAAAAAATAACATAGGGCTGGGGGTGTAGCTCAGGGGTAGAATGCCCCTGGGTTCTATCCCTAGTACCATCACTAAAAAAAAAAAGTTTCCTTGGAAGGCAGCCATGCTCATTGGTGTCCATATTGTCAGTGGCTGCTTTCCCCCACACCAGCAGAACTGAAGATCTGAGTGAGGTTTGCAGCCCTGTGCTTTAGGGCATTGACCAAAATTCAAATCAAATTTATTTGGTGTTTCTTGGCACTGAGACTGGAGGTCTGATAGCCAAATATTTAAGTGTAGACTTTAGAGTCAGACTGCTTGGGCCTCAGGTTCTACCCACTAGCCAGCTGTGTGACTTGGGTAAAGTCACTAGCCTTCCTGGTGCCTTTGTTTTTGCAGCTGGTTAATGAGGATAAAGCCAGTGCCTTCATATGAAGACACAGTGAAGACCAAGGCAAAGAGACGGTGAGGCGCTTACTACCTCCTAGGAAGTAACTGTCATTAATTGATACTGGTTAATAGATTTTAGTTGGCAGGCTTTTGAAAAAGTAGGAAGAATGAGTGACCGAAAATTATTTGTATTTAAGATAGATGAATTTGATCTTCTACTTGTTTTCTTACTTGCTTTTATTGCTACTTATTTAGAATAAAAATACATACCCTTGGTTTTGGGACATTAACGCTGGAACACAGCCAAGAGGAAGGCCTGGCTTGTGCCCTGCTTCCAGTCTCCCTGCAGGGGATTTGGGGCTGGTACTGCCTCTGCCAGGTGTCAGCCCTGCCCGGCTGGCCTGGGCTCTGGCCTGAGAAGAGGATAGCTGCTGGGGTGGCAGGACATCCTGTCTTGGGGTGACCACAAAGGTGTGCTTTGGGAGAGAGTAGTCTTTGTGCCCTTCTCTCACAGACAGTATCTCAGCCATTACCCGAGTTTTCTAAAGTTGCAGACTTTTATGGCTAACTAAAATCTGGCTACCTAGGTAGAATTGTGAAGAATCAAAGTGTGATATTTTCATTTGGTTTCTCAAATGCACATTTCACAGCTGAGGTCACAGTGGACCCTAGCTAGAGGGGGTGTGTGTCGCAGAAACCTGAACTGGGTTGCACCTGACCTTTGTCCATAGGCTGATTCAGCATAGCTGAGTCCTGTCCCTCAGGGTGTCGTGGTGACCTCCAGCTCATTTAGGTACAGTCATGGAGTTATCTTGATGTTTAAGTGTACTCTCCAGGAGGGTCTGATTTCTGTCATGGAATCAGCCTGGTCACTACATTTTTTTTTTTCGGTGGTGGTACAGAGATTGAACCCAGAGGCATTCTACCTCCGAGCTACACCCCCAGCCCTATTTTTTAATCTTTATTTTGAAACAGGGTCTCACTAAGTTGCGGAGGGCCTCACTAAGTAGCTGAGGCTAGCCACAAACCCGGATCCTCCGGGTCTCAGCCTCCCAAGTACTGGGATTACAAGCGTGCGCCACCACGCCCAGCTTGGTCGCTAAAATTTTATTAAAAATATAATACCACCATATGCTCAGGCTTCCTCATTACCTGATCTTTTAGAGACAAGAACGTGCAACATGGACATGCTGGATGAAACCAGTTCAGTTTACATTTTTAAAAATTAGAAAATGGTAGGAAGGTTGTGAAATGGGATTTTGCAGTGGGGGGGTGGGAGCCTGGGAACCAGCATTTACAAGTGCCATAGGAAGGTGCTGCTTGTTTCTTCCTGCCTTAAAGGAAAGCCAGACTCCAAGTCCTGCGCCACACAGGGGCTGAACTTGATCTCCAGAGTGATAGGATCCTTCCCATCGGAGGATGCAGCCAGGTGGACGCAATCTGGACACCCTGGCCTTGTGAACAGGCGCCTCATTGTTTCTGTTAAACTGTTGGCCATGGATCTCATTATGGAATCTTAACTGTTCAGTATGTGCAAAGTAAAAAAAAAAAAAGAGAGAGAGAGAGAGACACTTTGTGATTCTTTGCTTGTAAAAGATGGAAACCTAGTTCTCAAATAAATCTGTAATACCTAAGGGTTCAGGAGACTGTTACTTGCAGACAGGCACAAATGCTCTATGAGGCAGAAGGAAAAATTTTGACCCTCCTGGGAATTTATTGTGCTGCTTTTGATGTCACTCATTAACTCACACTGTGTAAGCAGTGACTAGAGCTTCGTGTTGGTTTAGATTTCTTAATTCAAGGAAGAGTCTTAGAATTCTTAATTTAAGGAAAGGTCTTAGGAAGCTCATGGAAAATAAGGACGATCTCTCTTCCCCTGGCATTTAAAGGAGAGCCAATAGGGGTCCTACAGGGCACTGTGTTGTTCAAATTTTCCTTCTCAAGTGCGTGTGGGGTTTGGTTGGTACTGTCTCTGGGGAACTTTGAAAGTTGGTTAGCACCCTGGGATTTGTACTTGGCCTTAAATGAGTGCTCGGGGTAATAATCAGATCACAGAGATCTTGTCATCAATTTTTAGGAGTATCCTCCCAAGGGTGAGGTTGGGTGATAGCCCTTTTATTCATGAGGGCTCAGGGGGGTATAAGGAAAATGAGTGGAAACCCTAGAGGCACAGGGCATACCTGGTGAGGCCTCAGGGAAGTGGGTCCTGTTACCTGCTCAGTGTCATTATGGCTTCCTAGAGGTAGGAGGCTGCTTGCTCTGCAGACCATGAAAGTTCTCTGCTATGGTGGAGGTAATAGCGGTTTCAGGTTTTGCATTTTAATTTATCTAAATTTTCATCTTGCTCTCTCTGCTTGCTCCCTTCTATCCCAGAGACCTCTTTTGAAGTTGTATGGAGCTCTGAAAAGCTAAGTGGTTGGGAGTGAGGTGAGAGTTTAGCCTTGGGTTGAGCACGAACCAGCTGCTCTTTGGAACAAATAGTTCCAGTCTAGGGCCAGTGTGGAGTTGGTCAGCCTGGATCAGTTCCCCCCCCTTTGGCAAGAAAAGAACATTAGAGATGTTCAAACAATGAAGATCCTTCTGTGTCTCTGATGGAGGGCATCTTCTCCTTTCTCTCCTATCACCCGTGGACCTCTTGATTGATGAAAGTAGGAAGAGGGAGCTCCCCCATCATCTTTGAGGGAGGGTTGTCACTTGAATTTGTCCAAAGCTTCCAGTGTGCTGCAGCCCTCTCAAGTTGCAGGCCTGGCAGTGCAGTTTAAAGGTTGCAAACAAAGCAGAACGCTCCCTCCTGATCCATCTGGGCCCCTCCCTCTGCCATCCGTCATTGTCAATGGGAGATGTATGTGTAGCTGCACAAGGGCAATGTCTGACCCCGAGGGTATTGGCAGTGTTCTTAGAGAAGGCATTGTTTGCTCAGACTCGTTGGAAGCCAAGCGCCAGGCATTCCAGGCAGCAGCCCTGGCTCAGGCGTGACTGCAGTCTAGGTGGAAAGAGGGGGATGCCCCGCATAATTCTGCTCTGCTTATGAATACACTTAGGCTCCTCTCTTTTTCATTTCTGATCTCTGGTAAAAGTCATAGGGAGGATTCTGGAACCAGGAGGCAAGGACTTGGGTTCCATTGGTATTTATTCAAAGAGCATCAAAATGTAAATAACCAAAGAAATAAAAACTGATAAGATGCAACAAATGCATAATAGGAAAAAAAAAAAAAAGAAATAGCACTCTTTCCAAACACAGCGAGGCAATTGCCTGGGAGGAAAGCAGAGAAAGATGCTCAATGTCTTGTGCAGGATGGGAGGGTGGGGCCCCGAGCTCCTGGAAGCACATTAAAATCTCCAGTGACACACAAAAGCCACTGGCTGAGTCTCAGAGTGCCACGGAATGGATGGCAGCACTGAGTGAGGGAGAGGATGGTGCTGGGCCGATGTGCCACGCTGGCCCCATGTCTCACCCTAGATTAGTCATTTGGGCCCCATTCAGTGTTTCTCAAGAGTGGGTTTATGTTAACAAAATCTTATGGGAGAGTATCTGAGTTTTGAAATTTTTGTGCATGAAAATGTACTTTTTTTCCTTTCTTTTCATTGGTGGTGGTAGTGGTGGGGTTGGGTGTTATTCCGGTAACCTGCCCAGGAAGAGACCTCTTGTTAACAGGCTGTGTGGTTCGGTGAGGAGTGATTGGAGCTCTCTGTTGGTCTCTCACACCCCTGGGACACACAGGCTTTCGACGTAGACACTGCATCCAATGCCTATCCTACCGCCATCCTTGGGTGGCCATGAGGATCAAGCAAGATAAGTGATGGCCATAAGAGATTGTTTCTTTTCTTAAAGAAGGGAGAAATGTTTGCTGATGAGAGGTCAGCACTAGTCATCTACATATTTATTGAGCCCCAGCCCTGTGTTTTAATTCATTCCAAGATGACTATTTTATCATTCCATATTGAAATTATGAGGTTTCACAAACTCGGCCCTTAAACATGGAAATCTTATTTTCTTGTTAAAATCCCATTCAGCTGGAAATCTGAGGATTCAGTCCTTTTCTTCCTCCCCCTTCACATGTTCTTGCCTCCTTCCCACCCCCCACCCGCCCTTCTTTTTGGCTCACTGCAACCTGAGTGCCACTTTTCTGGGAAAGCCTGATATTCTGACTTCAGTTTTGTAATTTAATGATGGAGAGTTTCCTTAGTAAACCAAATTTAGAGTCCTAGAATGCTTATCTTATATCCAGACCTTGAACATAAAAGGCATTTTATACCCGCAATTGTTCATTTAATGAGCAATTGCAGAGTGCAGGCCGGTTAAGGGATTGAGCTATATGCACTATTATTGCAAGAAGTATTCCGAAATACCAGAAATAGGACGTAAGCTCTGATCAGGGAGACTGCGAGCACAATTACCTTCTTTTCAAATCCTTCTGTGACACTGCGGGAGGAAAAAGGACTTTGAAACTTGAAAGGAAAGAGCTTGCTTTCAACCTCAAAAGCTAGGAGGAAAGGGCTCTGAAATTTGCTCAGAATTCCCAATTCACCATTAGCCTGTTTCTTCCTTTAGCCTGAAGGCATTCTCCGCTTTTTGAAAAGATGTTAAGAAATTCAGTCACAATAGAGAGCCTAGTTTTGAACATGTTTCACTCGGTCCATTGAGGTCTGGGCTCCAGCCTTTGTGTGGGGTGAATTGAGCTGAGCGGCTCGCTGGTTGGAGAGAGGTGAATGAGGAGTCGCTGTGCAGTCGCAAATTCTGGCAAAGAAAAAAGCTCACCCCTTCCTTTATTTTCCAATATGCATTCCCGTACAATCCTGCTAGTGGCAATATGTGGAGCTGAGCCTGTCCCTAAGTCAATACGGAGTACTTGGTTTATAGCAACTCTTGTTAAGTTTGTCTTGTAATTGAAGCTGCTGTTGACCTTGCTTGGGGACCATTTGTAAAACCGTTTATTTAGCATAAACTGAAATAATAAACCCTCCTTCTCTGGGGCCGATTGTGATAGGGTGACATTAGTTTGATTTAATGATTAGCCGCCTGACCCTTCTGCTGGAGAGAGCGGCTTGAATAGGGAGAGTTCACTCCGAAGCACTCGGAAAGAATACTAATGAGCTTGTTAAATTTAGCATGGCTCCAACCACTTTTAATTCCTCTAATGGGAGCCGCACTGCCTGGGAGAGGGAGAGGGAAAGGCAGAGAGGCCGAGAGACACTGAGAATGTTCCTAGAGGGTCAGCACAGCTAGAGAGAGAGCTCACCAGGAGAACTTTGCAGAAAGTAGCTAGCCAGAGGCCGGGACTGAGTTGTAAGTATTGTCTGTCTCTTATCCTCTGTGGCTTGTTGGTCTTGGGGCAGGAGAGGAGTCCTGGTGTTAAGATGGGATTGCAGGGGGCAGTTGAAAATCAATGTTAAGGGAATGAGGGCGAACATGTGTGTTGTGAGCTCCTAGCCAGCAAGTTCCCTTAGGTGACGAGAGGTGTCCCTACTTAGTGGTGCCTAGCCTAGCAGAGTTTTGTTTATACTTTGGAAGAATTGCCCACAACTTTTCTCTCATGTTGGATGCGAGGAAAGAACTTGCCTCCCCGGTTACATGGAGCAATCATACAGGACTTTGTGGCACGAGAGAGTGCGTGTTCGAGTCCTGCCTCATGCAACAGGATGCCCCTCTCCAGACCTTTTTGTAAACATCCTATGCACTGTTTGCAATAAAGCAGCTTTTGATTTTTTTCCCAGTTTCTGGCACTGAGAGTGTCTGACTTCACGTTGGTTGCTTTTGGATGAGTTTGGAAGATCTGGGACAGTTTCTAAGAGGTAGTGCTTTGGGCAACTGTCCGTTTGGGGGCAGGAATTCATTCAGTACCGCTTGAGCACGGATATACAGAAAGAAGGAGGTTCAAAGTGGGATTACAATGACAGTATATAAAGTGATTTTTTTCCTGAAAGTTTTCTGAATTGCATGTTTTAGTCTGACCTCCGAGCTCGCAGCTGTTAAGCATAGAGAAGCTCAACAGTTGCCTTGCGTTTGGCTGTTAAAGTCCATTGGCAGATGCTCTTGGAGCAGGGGGGCTGTTTGCTTACATTTTCGCAGCAGACTTCTGCTTGTTGCCATGGTGGACAGTATGTTTCTGTCAATAATTTGGCCTGGAGTAGCCTGTCTGCACTGACTCTCAAACTTTATTGAACAGCTCGGCTCAAATGAACAAGATTAGACAGCTTTCGTCTTTTGGCTTGCTGAAGTGGTTGCTAAATTTATAAGAACAGGCAGGAATATTGCTTGGAAAATTTCTCTATCACTGTATGCAGTGTGCTTTCAAGCTTCATAGCTGTTTATATTGGGAGTGTGTACTGTTGGATTTTCAGCCGATTGTGCATCCAGAGCACCTCAGTACACAAGGTAAACTTCATGAAATATTTGCTGAAATTTATTTTTTTTGGAGGGAGTATTGGGTAAAAATGTCACAGCACCAACTACTGTAAAAGTAAGCCCCTTGGTGAAACTTTGTACGTTACAAACATTCTTGGCTGTGTTTCACTTTATTAAAGGGATAATTTAATTTTTTCTATATTAAATATTTGAACTTTGGTTACTTCTTGTTATAACTTTAATACTCACACATGTTGGGGTAACTAATCAAGAAAATCATTTAGCTAACAGGCAACCCCCCCATTTCTACTCTCCCCTCCCACCTCTCCCCTACTTCCTTCTCCCAGGTGGTTGTGTGTTTGAGGGGGATGGGAGGACTCTCAGGTCAGCCCATACCAGTTATTAAATTATTGGTGATGTTGGCTTCAAATTCTCATCATAGAAGGCCGTCATTTCAAAGAAATTGAGTTTATTATAGGGATGCAGTTTTTTAATATATTCATTTATTGATGCATTGTAATTATACATTTTGATAGGTGTCAGGGTAGCAGAAGCATACATGCACACATTGCTCATTTAGCCCTCCTTAGGGATGCAGTTTTAAGAGAAGAAAAGTTAATTTCTTCTAGGAAGATTAAGCCAAGGAAATCCTGTTCTAAACCTGAAACAGATTAGTAGAGCTTGGTTCTCCATCTTCCTCAGAGAATGGAGCCCCCTCTGAGGAAGAGTTTTCTGGCCTCCATATGAAGTTCCCATTCTACAGAATTTGCACCTCACTACTACAGGTTCATTTCAGGTTGAAATTTGCAATAAATGTTTTATACAGAACACAAATTAGTGGAAAATATGACTTGGACCATTTGTAGGTTATAGGAATTTTTATAAAGCTGATGTAAGTTTTAGTGTTTTTGACACCCTTTTGCTTTTACATAACTGCAAAACCCTCTTTCTATAGCCTGCAACTTTACTGCTAATGAAGTACAGGGTGGAGGAGTGCCTAAAAGTATAAGAAGTCAGAAAGGAAAATGTTCTGTTTCTTCTTCTTCTTTTTGGTAGTTTGTTTTAAAATTACCAAAAACATGATTTGAATTGCTTTTAGAAAGATCAATGTGAAAACATAGGATTATGCCAATTTTTGTTGTTAAGTTGTTACTTGATAGATTAAACTCTTAATTGACCCCTTTATTAAAAGGTTTTGGGTGAGGATCTGCACAGAACAATACTAAAATAATATTTCACAGTTGCCTTGTAGTCGTCAGCAAATCCACTGTAAAGACTGAAACATTCCTCATTGTCTATTCTATTTTGCAAATCATTTGCTAGGCTAAAACAATCCACATCTTATTTTTCAAGTCCTACACATGGGCAGAAAGACTGAAGTTGCTACTTGGTATAAGTAGTTCAACTCCTTAGTCAACACAAAACACAAAATGGTAGTTGTTATTTTAGTTTGTATTTTTATGGGCTGTTTCTGTGTATAACTCTACTTTCCTCTGAATTTGAACAAAGAGCTATGAAAGTGCTAACACATAGTTTTTCTGTTTTGGGGGGATTATTTTGAAGATAAGTTTATATATTGGGATAGGATGTGTTTATATATTGGATAGGATATGTCATATCTGCTTTATGGATTATTTTGAAGAGAAATTTACATGTTGGGATAGTATGTGTTTGAAATTTGTCCATTTAAGATATACAACAATATAATTGTTTATACCCAAATATAGTTGTTTGTGTGTGTGTGTGTGTGTGTGTGTGTGTGTGTGGTGCTGGACTTGAACCCAGGAACATTCTCTCTTCAAGCTATACCTCCAGGCCTATTTTATCCTTTATTTGGAAGCAGGGTCTTGCTAAGTTGCTGAGAGCCTCACAAAATTGTTGAGGCTGGCTTTGAACCTGTTATCCTCCTGTCTCAGCCTCCCAAGTACTGGGATTACAGATGTGTGCCACCACGCCAGACCAAATAGTTTTTTTTTTTTTTTTTGCAGTACTGGGGATTGAACCCAGGGCATTCTACCTCTGATCTACACCCCTAGCCCTGCTTTTTTTAAAATTTTTTATTCTTTATCATTTTTGAAACAGAGTCTCACTAAGTTGTAGAGGGCCTCACTAAGTAGCTGAGGCTGGCTGCGAACCTACGCTCCTCCTGTCTCAACCTCCTGAGTACTGGGATTACAAGCGTGTGTCACCATGCCCAACTAGGTTTTTTTTTTTTTTTAAAGGTAGGGAATATGAAACAATATTTGATTTAGGTGTTTAAGTGGTACCTGGGCAATTTTGTTTCCATAAGCACATAGCTGCCAGAGGACAATCTGTTGATTAAATACAGAGCTTCTTTAGAGATGTGTAGTGTAGAGTGTGTGTATGATTCTAACAGATGAATTGGTCCACATGCTATGGGTTCAGATGGCCAGTTTGGTTCAATTTTATGCATCAGTTCTTGGGTCCACAGTTATGGAAAGGTCATCCAGTCACATTTGCAAAGAGCCATAGTGGACAGTTCTTACATGGAAAGTTCGTACAGATCAAAGGAAGCTGAGGTATGGGGAGCTAGAGTACCAACTATATGTGGAATTTCCTCAAGCTGATTCTGACATGTTTGAAGAACTGTCTGATCCCCACCAGAGCAGGGGCAGGTATGAGCATCACTGACACCTTTCCCCCCGGCCTCATGCCACCTTATACCTGGACTTTCAGTCTCACTCGGTTTTCTTCTTGGTTCCCAACTTTGCTGCATGGGTAGAAGTAAGAAGTATCTCCCAGTAGGTTCTGTAGGCTTGCATGATTGGCACCTTTATTTCTTATCACCAGTGGATTTTTGACTCTGTTAAATCTCTCAGTGGGTTACAAATCTAACTTAAAGAAAAAAAACCCACAAAAATTCTTGGATCCCTTTCTAATAGGTCATCCTCTGAGGAACAAAGGCCCAGCATGCCCTTCAGCCACCCAGGACCCCTGGGCAGCTGAACTTCTTATCACCCCAGAGGCCCTGTTTCCTCAGGCAGACAAAGGAAAGCTGGACATTCACAGTCTGAAGCTGGCAAAACTTTCAGTCCCACGTGGGACCTGCAGGATATTGGCATGCCCATGAAGAAAGCCTCACTGGCAGGATCGGCCATACGATACTGCTGATAGTGTGCCGGCCCCCTGCATCTCAGTTTAACAGGCTCATTTCCTGCTTCATCCTTCCATGTGTAATTTGGACCCTCACTCATAGGCAATTTTGTCTTGCAAATATTCCATCACAGGTGTGCGGCTTGCAAAGTTATCATGGAAGGAGAAAGAGGCTTCGTTCACAAGGGAGAGACCGAGAGGGAGACCTAATTGATGACTATTTTTTGGTTGCTCCTTAAAGTAGTTTCTAGAGTCTTTCATTTTCCTTCTTTCTTTAGAGGATGAAAGTCCTGGACAGATCTATCACCGTGAGAGAAGAAACGCAATCACCATGCAGCCACAGAGTGAGCAGGGGCTCAGCAAAATCAGTGAGGAGCCTTCCACGTCTAGTGACGAGAGGGCCTCGTTGATCAAGAAGGAGATCCATGGCTCCCTACCACACCTGGCCGAGCCCTCCGTACCTTACCGCGGAACCGTGTTTGCCATGGACCCCAGGAACGGTTACATGGATCCTCACTACCGTAAGTGCTTCCTGCCGGCTGGTCGGCACTTGTTCCAGGAGCCACGGGGAAGGCTGTGTGTGTGTGTGTGTGCGCGCGCGCGCGCACGTGAACGTGCATGTGTGTGCACATGCATACGTGCACTATATGAATTCTTGGCCTGGTATAATTTATAAAAATGTTTAGTTTTCTTTCTACTTTTTTTCTTATTTCTGCTTCCTGTCGATTCCTCTTCTCAGAGACATTTTCTTACATGTCTAAGCAATTTCAGGTCTTTGAGGGATGGCCTTTAGGAAGATGGTCCATTTTTGGCAAATGCAGATGGACTTTTTCTGGGAACTGGGATTAGATTTGCTCCATGCAAGGAGTCGCTGCAGGAGAAAAATTGGTTGGTGGTAGGCAATTATTGAAGCAGGTTACATTAGGAGATGTCTTTAATGGCAGCTGTTCCCATTTTTAATGATTTTTGATTTAATGATTTTGGCTGTTCCCATGTTTAATGGTTTGTTAAAACAAACCTCTTTTAACAAATCAGTGCCAAATTCATTAATATTGGATTTTTTTTTTTCCTGTGAACCCTCTCCTCTCTACCAGCACACCAGAGGTATTGAAATCTCCTTTTCTAGCACTAACAAAGTTTAAGAAATTGACTAGGACATGATGGTTTTTTCCTGAAGGCAGAATACAGAGAAAAGCATATAAGAATCACGTTTATTTCTGGCCTGTTTCTAGTTAAAAAATACAATTTGGATGTGGAGTAATGAAGTTCATATTGAGGTGCCAAAGCTTGCAGCTCTTGATTACAGATTTATCACCTTGCCAGGATACAGACTTGCCATTTAACCTTCCCGGCTCCAATTCCAGATGATCCATGGAGCTCCTGAGAGGGGGACTGGTTCGTGTTTCCCTTTTTCCACATCATTCAGAAATTTTAGTGTTTTAAGGCAAAAGGTCATTAGCCAGATGACTGATTAGTGAGGACAGCTGATTAGTGCATGTTTTTTTGCTCAAGAAAGTGCCCAGGATAAAAGCTAATTTCATTCCTTCATTAGTTGGCTTGCAGCAAAGGGGAATGCTCACTCATCAGATCAAAGGGCCTCGAAACAACCTTAAGTCTCAGCAACTGCTTTCCGCCCCCACCAGATTATATTGTTGGAAAAAATGGAAGAGATATTATTTTTAAGTGGAAAGGGCATTTTTAAAGAAGTAGTCAGAAGCATGGAAGAAAAGGTCTTATAGATTTGTCTAAGCTTTTTCAAAAGGGCCACTGCTCCTCTTTTTAAAAGTGCTTGTCAGCTGGGCATGGTGGTGCAAGCCTGCAATCTCAGTACCTGGGAGGCTAAGACAGGAAGATGGCAGGTTTGAGACCAGCAACTTAGTGAGACCCTCAGTAACTTCCCTGTTTCAAAATAAAAAATTAAAAAAGGACTGGGTGAGCTGGTGTGGTGGCACATGCTTATAATCACAGTACTTGGGAGACTAAGACTGGAGGATCTGGGTTCATGACCAGCCTCAGCTACTTAGTGAGACCCTGTTTCAAAATAAAGAATAAAAAATAGGGCTGGTGGTGTAGCTCGGAGGTAGAATGCCCCTGGGTTCAATGCCCAGTACCGCAAAAAAGAAAAAAAAGGACTGGGTGTGTAGCTCACAGGTAGAACGCTCCTGGATTCAATCCCCAGTACCACAAAAAAGACCTCCCAAAATGCTTGTCGACCCTATTGCTGCAAAGGTTATTTCTATAAATGCAGAAACAAGGAGGAGATGCAGTGGGCAAGTGCTTTCCCTTCCAAATTCAAAGTTATTCCCTTTCCTTTTCTTTTAGGAATCAAGATTTAAAAAATGGTGGTGTTAGGATTTTTCTGAGTACACATTCTCAAGTTTTCCACATTGAATTTTTATTTGTGTGTCTCTTTTAAATCTCATCTATAAGGAAAACATTAGGGATTCCTGCATACTTCCTATCTTTTTTTATATAGCCTGATGGTACACTTAGTTGGAAAAAAAAATCAAGTGTAGATGTTTGCCCACAAGCTCCCTGCGTTGTTTCTGGCCTTATGTGTGAACACAAACTTTTCCCAGCACATAGGGATGTTTTGTTTTCCTTTCCAGCTGCTCACTAATTAGTGAGGTATTTAATTAGTCAGGACAGCTGATGAGCACTTCTCTTTTGGCTGATGGCAGTGGGCAGAGAACCGTTAACTTCTCTGCGCCGCTCAGTTTGCAGCTTGTTCTTGGTCGGTTTGTTTCAACGGTTTCCCCGTGCAGCCCTCTACCCATCCTTTGTGGGGCTGGCTCTCTGCATGCCCAGCACCCTCGTCCTCGAGGTGGTCTGTGTGTGGCCCATCTCCTGGACCTCCCGTGTAATATAAACTAACCCTGGGCACTGGAGAGCTTGTAGTGGGATTTGGATTTATTCATTGTCCCTCTCTTTTGAGGGCATAACACCCATGAGTTGGTTATTCTTCACATTTCCCCTCTCTATTGTTCATATCAGAATTAAAATTATGTGATTACTTACAAACTATGTAAGTTATCTGTAACCAAATGGCCTACTGTCCCAGTGTGCTCCGTAAATTGGTCATAAGTAAATTAGATGACTGCATAGGTAATATGAATAGAGTGTCCTAGAGATTGCACAGATTGGCTGAGGACTTAGGGGATTTGGGTTCAAGTTCTGGCTTTTCACTTGCTAGCTGTGTGACCTTGACCAAGTGTATTGACCTCTAAGAATCATTTCCTCACTCTTGAATAGGGTAGTAATACAACTGCCTGTACCATGGTGTTTCTGTGTGAACTAGACAATGCAAACGAAGTCTTCGGTCAAGTCTCGGGCACATAATAAGTGCCTCAGAATTATTAGAGTAGTTCTCCTCCTCTTCCTTCTGCTTTCTTCTCTTCCTTTGCTTCTTCTCTTCCTCCTCCACTACCACATCAACATGTGATTAATTCACTCTCCAAACCCAGTCATTTTTGTGAGGGTTGGAGTGATGCTATGTGTAGACTGGCTTTTTTCTACCAGACCTGGTCCTGCCTCCTGAGACCAGTGTCTTGTACAAGCACCAATTAGAAAATGAGTGGACTGTAAACCTGAGGAAAAGAGCTGGTTTGGTTAGAACACTGTACTCTGATTTTTCTGAAGGTAAATCTTTTTTACTGAACCTCAGTAGACTATAATTTTTTCTCTATTTTGTAAGTAAATACATTGTAAAGCCTTTAAATATGTTTGAGAAGCCTTAACATTTTAAGTTCTTAGCAGAAAGTGTTTTATGTAACAAATGAAAACTTAATAATACAGAAAAATAAAAAGATACAGTATTATTTATTTAAAAATATTCTAAAGTAAGCCTTGGAGTCAGATAAGCTGTGGCTTGACTCTCTAGAACCCTGTTGGGTTATTGGATCTTCTGTCAGTATCAGGAGTATTTTTTAGGTATAGTCTATCTCCCTTACACAGGTTTAATTATCCAGGCAAAGGTAATGACTGATGTGAACTGAAGGTGATAAATTTGCAAAGAATTTTTGTAGTCCATCTGAAAAGTACCCTCTTTTTAAAACAAGACATAACATTTTGATCACAGCTGTATACCTTGTGGGTAGAGCCTGTCTCTGACTTGCAGCACTTCAGTCCTTCAGTAGCTCCAGGCCCCGAAGCATCTAGGGCTGGTCCCCTTTCCCTTAAGTTGTTTGTCAGCTCCATGGGCAGTGGAGAGAAAAGCTTCCTCCAGTGCACTGCTGCTGGCTTTGTGAACATTCACAGTCATTCCTTCATTTTTCTGTGGTTGGAAAATGTAGACTTTTCAAGATGCCTAATTTGTGCTTCTATATATACTAACTTTGTATTTCTAAAGTGTGGGCAGGCTTCCTGTAAGACCGGAAAAGGGGAAAAAAAAAACCTTTTTATTTTTCCCCTTCAGAAGGACATCTGTAAAACTTTTATTGCACAAGATTTTGTTATACTTGGGTATGCAGTGTTGCATCTTCACAAATTGCAGTTAGGCAGAATTCAAAGTATTTTAGGTTTTGTGAGTTTGACTTAAAAACAACAACAACAAAGAAAACCCAGGGATAGCGGGTACTTCAAACACTCACAACATGTGTTTGGAATAAAATCCTCACAGGGGGATTTTGGGGGGATTCTTTCATGAAGGGAAGCTGTGGATGGGCTGTATATCAAGGCAAGAAAGTATAGACCTGCAAGCCGCGTGGCTCGGACATGGTGTGGTGCTGACAGGCTCTTAGCTTTAGGCTCGCGAGTGCTTTATAATTTGGGAGACTGTGGCAGGGGCTGGATTTGGTGGCCCGATCTGCTTCTACTGGAGTCAGCATGAAAGCCCCCATCTCCTGCTCAAAGGTTTCTCCGCAGTTTTTCCTGCTCCTGCTCCAGCCGTAGTCAGAATTTCAAACCAGCATCACCCCTGCTTTCGTTTACTTCCATGCATGTATTGCTTTATGAACTTGCAATGGCAGGTGACAAAATAGTTCAAGCAATCCTCCACCCTGACCGACAACTTAACTTTTATTCTTTTTCGTTTTACAGAAAACATGTGCTTCATTGTCTTCCCTCTTCCTGTGAGGAGTCTAGTTTTCTAGCTATTCTTGCAGGGACCTGTTTGCAAAGTTTCTTAGATTCACTAACCATGTCTCTGCTGGTTTTGTTACAGGGGGCAGAACGATGCCTCCTTTTCTAAAAGTCCAAGTCTCTTTTACAGTTTTATAGTTGTGTGAAAACTGCTCTTTCCTCTGCCCCCAACTGCTCCCAGGCAGTAATTCCTCATGGAAAATATGATTCATTCCTCCATGCAAATGCTGTGATTGAAAACACACCACTGGTATTCTTCCTTATGTTCCCCAGCTCAAATGACAGAACTATTAGTTGCTAATTAGCAAAACCTGAGGAATTAGCTTAAAGAAAAGAAACTGAATTTTTAATTGGCTTGCATTTATTTTCCACGGAAAGCTGTCCTGCTGAGCCCACTTGCATTCTTCTGTGCTAAAAAAATGCACATACAATTTTTTCCTACCTGTCTTTCTTCATATTAGGTGACTTTCCACACCCCTTAGAAATACATCTTCTGAGTGAGTGGAAGGGGATGTGTATTTTACATATTTAATAGGTGCACCTGCTCACATTTCTCTTATGATCGGAGTGTCGTCTTGAGACTGTGAGAGACAAAAATGCCTACAAGGCACAAATGAGTGGTTTGGTGTTGACCAGACTGCAAAGGCAGTGACAGTTCCCTGAGCACAGTTCCATTCTCATCTGGGCTGTTTTTACCTCTTTCATGAGCAGCCGATGAACCAATCAGGATCCCCCCACCCCTTTGAATATTAGGTTGTTGAAATAGAAAGACTGATGTTGGGTCATATTCTGGGAGCTCTGCTGAATATCTTGCTTCTTAGCTGTTAGTCTTGAATTGCATAGGAGCTGGAGTGAGGAGATCCAGTCTCTGACCCTTTGCAGGACTGTTACTTGTGAGCTTAAGAGTAGCTCCCTGCTTTTTCTTGTCTTTTAGAAATTCAGTATAATGATCTGGCTTTCTTTCAAAGGCCCAGAGGTAATGTTTTAAGACCAGAAACAGCGAGCCACTTCCACAGACTTTTAAAGAGTTACATTGCAAGTTAATTTTGAGTAAAGTAGTAGAATGTGGGGATCATTCTTAGGGTTCTAGGTTGAACTCTTGCCAATGAATCTTGACTTGTCTTGGCCTGCCATGACTGCGATTCTATGAATTTCAGTCTTGGGAGATGAGTCAAACTGGGAATGAAATCCTCGACCGAAGGACTGTAACATTTGGAAAAGGTAGTATTTCTTTGTTTTTGGTACTGGGGATTGAACTCAGGGGGGTTCTATCTCTGAGCTATCCCCCCTGCCCTTTTTATTTTTAATTTTTTTGAAACAGGTTCTTGCCAAGTTGCTGAGGCTGTCCTTGAACCTGCTATCTTCCTGTCTCAGCCTCCCAAGTACTGGGATTACAGGTGTGTGCTACCACGCCTGTCAGTTAGTTTGATTTTTTATCCATGACTTTTGGGGATAGATTTATTAGAAGGGGCTAAGGAAAGCTTGAAGACCACCCAGATGAGGAAAGGAAAGAAAAGGCCAAAGGAGACCATGTTTTCTAGAGGAAACCACTTAGCCTGTTGGCAGGCTGGTCCATTCCTCTATCACAGCCTCCCAGCGGTGCCCTCTTTGCAGACAGATCTGACTCCCTTTGGCCCACTGCCCAGGTGCTGGCCCTGCCCTTGTGGCTCTGCTTACAAGGTTGCTTCTCCTGGACCAGTTTTTTGCTTTTCCCCTTGACTTTACATTCTATGTATTTTTCAAGGCCTATCTGAAGACCTAGCTCCTTTGAAAGTCTTCTTTATTACCATCCTACAAGAATACTTTTTAACCCCGGACACTTGAGCAGCTGTGTGATTCTCACCTGTAAATACATCACTGCTACTTCATTGTGTTTTCTTTATACAGTAGTCAGATCTTTAGAATAATGTGGTTAGTTCAAGGGTAATACTTGACCTTTATGCCCATCAGAGTTCCTAGGGCAGGCTTAGGAGGGCTCACACATGCTCCCGTCGGGCAGAGAACTTAGGAGCTGTTGGGTTGCTCCATCATGGCCACATTGGAGACGAAGTTCCAGACGTCCTTTTCCAACAGTCTGTGCCCCAGAGGTGGTTCCTCAGCAATTGGAAGATTAATCATTTTATGCAACTTCTGATCTGAATTCAGCCACCCAATCCTTCCTGAGAGTAGGCAAGGTAGAAAGTATGACTGATACATTCATAATATTTCTAAATGTACATTTTTAAATTAGTAAAAGTATTTGCTTACACACACATATGGCACCTTTAAAGTACTAGGATTCTCATGGGAGATGTGTTGCGGCCCTTTGGAATAAACTGGCGTTTATTCATGTAATTGGGTGAGGACCCTCCTTTCTAAGTACCATGGGGTGAGCACCAGAGAGCTGCCTCCTTTGCGTGAGATGACATCTATCAAATGGGACAGGTATTTTTCCTGTAGTTGAGGTGAGCATGAAATTTGTTTGCATTTTACCAAATTTCAGTGATTTGTTTTAGCTTCAGTAACCTCCAGGCAATTTGCAATTTTGGAAACTTCTTCCCAACTTGTTAGTGTCCCAATATGTGTGTAGTCCGTGTGAATGGGGCCCTTCTCTACAACTCAATTTAAGACACTCATCCCATTGTTTAAAGAGTTCATGTCATTATTTACCTTTTGTAATGTGTCACCCACCCACATGTCACTTCTTAAATAGCTGCTTATAGCCCCCCCCCCCCGCCTTCCTCTCTCCCTTTTCTTCTTCCTTCCTTCACTCCTTCCGAGAGGAGAGCATTCAAAACACTGCAACTCTGCAACTCTTGTCATTTTGCGGCCATCTGCTAACGCTTTCCCTCTCCGTCTCCTAATAGAGGCAACATTATCCTCGGCCCTCCTCCTTTTTCTTGTATAATTAAAGAATGTTACCTTTGATGTCTCTTGAAAGCTGCATCTCCCATCCTGCTTTAGCTTTCTTGATCTTGTATCTTTAAATTTGTGCTGTGCCTTCATACTTTTAGTGAAAGGCCTTGATTTTCTTTCTTTGTGCCTTTCACAGTTTGTATTCATAGAGAGTAACTGATCTACCATTTTATTGCTCTGCTGTCCTTATGTTCTGATATAGTTTGGATTCTCATAGCACTCTTTTTTTTTAAGTATCTAAATTCCCAGTTATTTAAGCTTTTAAATTTATGTCTCTATTTTGGTTTCTTCTTAACTGTTTTTTTTATCTTCCTGATATCTTCCCTTCATTTTGGGGGGGCTAGGCTTTTCATTAACCTCTGGTTTTGGTGGATTTCTTCTTTTTAGAACAAAGTGAAGAAAGGTACCACTTGATTCATTTGACTATTGTTTTTTTTCGGTTCTTTCTGTCATTCGTTCATTAACTGAGCATATGCTTATCGAGTTGCCTAAGAACTCAACAGTGTTGAAGGAAATGAGCAAGTCCCTGCTGGGATGTAGACAAATAGATAAGCCCAGACACAAGTCAGTACAAAACAGGTGCCAGAAGAGACAGAATGCAGGGACCTTTGGGAGTAGGTGAGGGACAGAAGGCAGAAGTAGCATCTGAACTAAGCCCTGTGGCCAAGAGGCGAGGAAAGAGGAATCTAGGCAGAGAGGAGCTCTGCAAAGCCCAGGAGACCAAAAGAAGACCTGACAACCTGTAAGCACTGTGGAGGAGCTTTGTGGCTCGAGGGTAGGTTTAGGAGGGAGTGGAGGGGACAGGGCTGAAGAGGTGCCATAAATGGTCACCCATGGCGAGCTGCCTCTTCCTCTTCTGCATTGAGCCCAGAACTTGTCTTGTACCTTTGGAATATTGAGGCACACCTCTGGGTTACTCTGTTTCCCTTCTTTGTTGTGGGGAGTTCGGTTTACCTCCACCTTTGGTGTGCCAGTGTGTGACTGCACGGGGCCCTCCTGTCCCGGCCAGCTGGAATACGAGCTCTTGTGCCCCTTTGTGCAGTGCATCATATTTTCCCTCGAAGACAACAAAAATCCATTTCCCCTTGTTTTCCAATTGCTGAGCTGTTCTTAGGTAATCCCAATAACTACAGTATCTTCATCACAAATTACAAATCCCAAATATGGAAAGTCAGTGGGGCTTAAGAGCATTCTGTACGAAGGCATGTTTTAACTTCAAAATAGAATGTTCACAATGAAAAAACTCAAGTTTTTTTTTTTAATTCTCAAGTCCCCCCACTTCAGTCAAGCCAGAGAAATTGTGCAAGGGGCCTATGGTGAGGTTGGAGATGGGGCCAGAAATAACAGTGAAATGCAGCTGGGAAATCCAGTAGCTAAAACCACCAGGGGAACACGAGAACAAAGCCTTGCATTAGTGGAATGAACCTGCAACCCGCCTGCTCTGAGGAGTCTTAGGGGAGATGCCTGGACCCTGGAGGGGGAGACAGTGGCCCTCTCTGTGGGGGGCTGTAGGTCTAATCAGCGGACATTGTGCAGGTCAGAGGGAGCCCATGCTAGGAAGCTGGGTGTTTACTTCATCCACTGGGGGGACCCAAATCTGCATCCTGATTGTGCTTCTGACTTGTGAGTGGAATAAAAGGAGGCGCCTGTTTCCTAGGTAATTTAGAGAGGAGCAGAGAAGTGCACACAGGGGGTGCAAACACCCTGAAACAAACACCACCTCTTCCTTTGGTTAGCCCTCATGGAACAAGCCTGCTTTCAACTTGGGCAAGATTTCAAGTCTCCTCCCCTTTGTCCCTGTTTTTCCCCTTTGTAAGGAATGTCACAATCCCCCACTCTCCCCAGGGTGAATAACAAAATGGTGGTTTCCCTGTGGCCTGGCTCTCTGCCAGAGGGCCTGTGATCTGCTCTATACTCCCTGATCCCAGCTTGCACCTCTTCGGCCTACTCTCCTCCTGATGTCCCCTTTCAGCTACAGAAATGCCTCATAATTCCTTACAGGTTATCAGGTCTTCCTTTGGTCTCCAGGTCTTTGCAAACATTCCTCCTAGAGTCCTCCCTCCTTCCCTGTTTGCCACAGGGCTTAAGCTCAGTGTCACTTCCTCTCCCAGGAAGCCTTCTGCACTGTCCAAGTGAGTTGACCCTTTTGATCCAGTGTGCCGTTTACTTCCATACTTAATATATATCTGGGGATGTGTTTTCAGATAGCCTCTTGTCATGAGTGATATTTTAAAGGTAGAGTATATGTATCACATTTCCACAAATTGATGGTGGGCAGAGATAGTTAATGAACAGTCAGAGGCACCTGAATGGCGCTCCGGGACCCAGTCCTTCTGATCACACCAGTGTGATCTGCTGCAGGTCCATCCCATTGGATACATGGTGCCTAATGTTTATTCTCATTTCAAAATCTCCCTGCAGTTTTGGAAAGCCATTCTAGGTTCTGAGCGGCCAGTGTTTCCCAAGATAAATTAGGTCCTTGATCTCAAAGCTGACATTCTGGAGATACACAATAAATATCTGGGCAGAGACTGCAACAGAAAATAGCAGGTGGTACCTTGAGGATGATACCTCTTCAGCCCACTCAGGTGATGTGTTAGAGAGAGGCTTGGCAGAGGGGTGAACCTTAGAGTGATGGGAAAGACAGAGAGGGCCAT
Organism: Glis glis; assembly: GCA_004027185.1. NCBI lineage: Eukaryota > Metazoa > Chordata > Mammalia > Rodentia > Gliridae > Glis > Glis glis. Next base: position 109,466 of record PVJS01000061.1, read on the forward strand.
GCTCCAGTGTCTTTTCAGCCAACTCGAAGCCACCCATGGAAGACCTGAGGGGAGAGCTTGTACTTGCAGCACTTTGCTGGGTGGGGCAGAGTCTTGGGAGCAGAGGACAGTGTGGACTTGGCTGGGGAGGGGGATGGTAACGGGGGATGGGGGGGCCTTGCAAGCTGACAGGAAGCCAAATGAGGGAGTAATGTGATTTGATTTTTGTTTTAGGACCATCACTCTGGTGTGCACTCATGAGGGGGTGGAATGTGGAACGGAGGGGACATTGCCGACTGTTGAAGAAGCCCGGCTAGGAAATGACCCCTCTGTACCACCTTTTATGCCACGGATTTTGCTCTCAAACTCATTAAATCCTCACAACAATCTTGTGAGAGGTTGTCATGATTTGCCCCTTTACATATGAGGAAATTGAGGCCCAGGTAGGCTGAAGAAGTCATTCTTACAAGGCCTGGAAGTGGCTGAACTGAGGTTTGAGCCCAGGTGGTTTGGCTCCAGAGCTCAGATTTTTCACTCATGCTTCATAACTGATAAGATTCCAAAGTGAGCATCCAGACCTGTGCAAGGGCCTGGCCAGGTGGGCGGTGGCGCAGGCTCGGTCTGGGAGGGGAGAGCGCAGGTGGTGGTATTGCCTGTGGTGATGGTCCCGCTGCAGTCTCTGGGCGTTGTTCAGTGTATCCCTGCGTTCCGTTCTGAGGGAGGCCCTGAGCATTGCTGTCCTGTGTTCCAGGTGTTGCTACATGGGAGAGGATGAGAAATTTCTGGTTCACTGGTCCTTTCCCATAGAATTTGTAGTTACATTTAACCTAATTGTGGGGAAGCCTCTAGGTCCTGTCTGTGCTTCCATTTGGGGATATAAATGTTGGAAGCAGTAGCAATCACAACACACCCCTATGTGGGGTACTGCTGTGTGCCAAGCACTGGGCCGAGGACCTCAGGACAGGATCAATCTCCTGTAGTTTTTATGGAAACCCATTTAGCACTTGCGTGAGCTGAGATTTAGAGAGATCATGTGGTCTGTGCATGGTGTTGATTGCAGTCTGGACTCCAGGCCTTGGGTTTGTAATGAAAAAAAGAGAGACCCTCCAAACATTGCTTTTCTACCTGGCTTGTTAAACTTTGTCTTCCTATTGTGTTCCTGTTGCTCCCATCCTTCTTTTGGTAGTGCAGTGACTTTTGGAATATAGGCTGTCCATTTGAATCAAATATCTCCATTCATTATGTGAACTCTGGATTCTAAAGAGCAGCCAGTATAAGGACCCAGGGCTTTCCCAGGTCAACAGAGAAGACAGTATTGGGCTCTTCCCCGGCTTTTGTTGGGACCAGTGCCACTAACTGCACAGAGGCCACTGTGAGTCCCTCTAGGTGACTCTGCACAGGGACCCTGCCCCACCCAGGGGCGGAAGTGTCAGGGAGAAAGTGTCCCCTTTATTTGCAAATATAGTTGGAATGTTTACATCAGAGGAAAAGACAGAGAAAAAGAAAGAACACAAACCTTCTGGCACAAAGGGATCTTGGTGCCTGATAGCCCCCCTAATATAGACAGTTCATCATCTCCTGACTTTGGTGTCTCAGATAAACTGAAAGAATCTTAAGCATGATTAAGGGGCTCGAGGAATGATTTATGAGAAAAGATGAAAAGGACTGAATATGGATAACAGGGCCAAGGCAGGCTAAAGAGACACATGGTAGCTCTCAGCCAATAACTTGAAGAACTAGACACTAAGGAGGGACGAGACTGACACCAAGAGCCGTAAGCAGAACATCTATGCAGACGATCAAGGAGACCAGTGGAATCCCTCACAGGGACCTGCAGGTAGGACTGATGTTTGCTTTAAAGACAAATGTGAGATATCAGCTCCTATCTGTATGAAGTTATGTTTCAGGGGACTTGATTTGACCTGAGATATATCTGGGTCTGTGTAATAAAGATATGTGTTGTAACAATGCTCCCTCTGTATCAGAAAATAAGAAAAGTTAACAGTCGAGACTTTTAAGAGTGACTGTGATCCCCTGAGAAACCTCTAACTAGAATAGTCTAAAAATTATGGAAAATTGTTACAAGGCTTTTAGAGAAGGCAAGAGGGATGACTTCTTAGATATTTTTATTGGTTTCCCCCAACATTAATTGAGCTCCACACACAGTAGAATAAAAGGTATGACCCTGGCTCTTGGTTTTATATTTTGGGGAGAGAAAGCATGAAGCAACACGTGAAAACAATTAAGTCACATATCAACAAGTATAAAATAGCAAGATGAAAGGCAGGGCCCAGGTCTGGTGAGGGTGATTTCTGATTCCAAGGGGGGTTTTACAATAGAGCTTTGACTTCATGGCAAATTTAAATCCAGTATGAAATTTCTCCTAATTAACATTTCCCTTCTCCCTTCCAAATATCAAATTTATGGACTCTTAAGAAATTCACATAACACATATGCCGATGCTGCGTTTTCTTTCCGCTTGATCCGTTCCAGCTGTTATTAACTTTAATGTCTGACTTTCATTAATTTATGAGGAGTTCTGAACTGCAATCCGAAATGCTCCCCCAAATTCTAGACTTTTTGGGGACAGATTTTACATGAGTTCATCCTGACCCTTGCTAGTACTTCAGCCAAGCATGTTGGTTTCTTGCTCTTTAGTGACCTTTCCCGGCCTTTCAGCGAGATGCTTGGCACATGCTGTGGTATTCTCAGGGGTGTGCAGAGCTAGTCTTTATCAATACTGATTTTTCCCTGCTTCACACCTGATTAATCAAACCTGTGCATCCTCAGCCTATCTCCATTGGTACACAGTACCTGCCCCTTAAATCCAATAAGCTCTTAAGTAACAGACTTCCTGGTTTTTTATAGGCATGCCCTCTGATCTCAAGTAGTTAAAAGTTTCATTTGCCATATTTTGTTTACCCATGAGGCTGGTGGAATTTTTTTGTCTTTTGTACATCTTCAGATGTAATAAGGAACTGATTCTCAGGCATGGGGTATTCAGATTTTGGGTGTTAGTACTAGATTCTACTTTGCTTGCTTGTTTGAAGCTAATATTTCGTATGGGCAACCACGTGTTGTCCTTGTGTCTGGGAGCACAGCCGTCAGATGGCAGGGCTGCACAATAGCCCAGGGAGGGTGGAGGGGAGTGGTTATCCCTTGGGACTGCCTACCCCATCCCCAGCAGAGGAAATTTTAGAGACCCACCTTAGAGCTCCATTTTGGAAATTTACTCCAATAGAGCATTCCTTAAAAACATATTTTTCTCCCTTTTACTAACAGTGCAGGCTTCCTTTTTTGATGCCATAATCCTGCTATTTATCTTCAGATTTTCAGAAGTGTCCCTCTGATAGTGAGCCACCAGGTGAGCATGACTCTAAGGTGCATATTCTTTTCTGCTTTGTGTGCAGAGTATTAAGGATCCAATTAGAAGCTCTATTACACTGAGCTTGATGTTACAGTGATTGGCCCCTCTTCTAAGAAGAGTTGGGGCCCTACATGGTGACCATGTAGTATCAGAGCATGAGCCAGCTCTGCCATCCCCGACCCCTGTGTGTGGAGGGACCCGGCGTGGGTAACGCATGCTGCCTGGCTGAGAGGCTCTGCAGTTGCATTGTCTGATGGAGCTGCAGGTTCATGAACCTGGAGGCAGAGGCAACGCTAACGCGCGAGTGTGCCATAGACTCACTTATCATTACTTAGCTAATCACCTTGGAGCCCAAGGTAGAATATTTATTTATTTCAAAGTTCCTTACTTTATTTGGATATCAACCTAGTTTTGCCAAGAGCCAAAGAAGAAATGGAAACATTCCGAGGACTTGTGGCTTTGCTTTTTCCTTCTAGTTGTATTTAAAAGAGTAAGTGTTTCTTTTAGAAATTGGTGTTGGAGGTGGCCTTTTAGTGTTTTGAAATTGTAGGAGAGTGTTTTGTCTTAGGGGATGATGGTGTTAGTAAGGATGGGATAGGGTGATATGTGAAGAGTTAAAGGGTTCTTGATAGGTGATAAGTGAAGATTATTTGTGTTCTTCAGTGCTTATTTTAGGCTTAAATGCCTTTTAAGATCTCTCTCCAGTCTCGACCTAACGTTTCACGAGGTGATGGCCTGCTGCCTGCTTCACGAGATGGACCTGTTCGCGTTGGCGCTGCATTGTCCATTGATGTCAGATTTAGCGGAACAATGAGCACTGATTTTCTGAGGTACCAGAATGGAGTGAAGCTTGTGGGGCTGAGACCTTGCATCCCTGTACTAGTTGGAAAGAGAGTTACATAGGAAAGCCTTGTCAGGTAGAAGTGAAGTTCTCTCTTTGAAACTGACTTATAGGAGATGAGTTTTTTTTTCATATGCAAGGATTATTTGATTACTCCAATATCAGTTTATTTTTCCTAGGAATGATCTAGAATTATAGAAACCTTGAAGCACTCTTTATAGTTTAACATTTTACTATAGTTCTATCAAAATTGTAACACATGCTCCTTTCATTCTTCTTCTTCTTCTTCCTCCTCCTCCTCCTCCTCCTCCTCCTCCTCCTCCTCCTCCTCCTCCTATTTTTTAGTAGTGGCGATTGAACCCAGGGGCATTCTACCTCTGAGCTACACCCCCATACCCCCAGCCATTTATATTTATTTGTTTATTTATTCATTTATTTATTCATTTTGAAACAGGGTCTTGCTAAGTTGCTGGGGCTGATCTCAAACCTGAGATCCTCCTGTCTCAGCCTCCCAAGTACTGTGCTTACAGGCCTGTGCCGCTGCACCCAGCTCCTTTTTATTTTTTGAAACAGAGTCTCACTATGTTGCTGAGGGTCTTGCAAAGTTGCTGGGGCTGGCCTCAAACCTGTGATTCTCCTATCTCAGCCTCTCAACTACTGGGATTACAGGTGTGTACCACTGTGCCAGCTGACCCATGCTCTTTTCAATACATCATGAAGTACTTAAGACCTCAAGATGGAAAACTACCCTGGCCTCCGTTTTCCTTCTCCAACCCTGGTCCCAAGGTCACTTGCCACTGTTCCTGTTTTAGTTCTTCTGGCAGATAACCACGACAGCTGCAGAATGTGCTTATACTTCATTTCCTGACAGATCAACTCCAGATACTTTTTATTCAAGACAATTTATTAATTCTCTAATATCAAAGTTCACCTTTAATTTTCTAACACTGTGCCCTCCTCTCCTTTCGGTATTGATATTATATTATTTGTCTGCTTTTATAACTTAAAAATGTATCTTAAACCTTTTTTTTCCAACTTTTGATTTTTCAGTTCAAAAGATGAGGATATTGACTCTTCCTCCCCTGTCTGCATCCCATCTTCTGGGGCTTGGCTTTTGTATAATAGTGTCAAGGTTGTTAATATCTTCATGATCTATGTTTTGACCAGAGGTTGACTTGAAAAGTTGAAAGTCAAGAAAGCACCTATAGTTTGTTTCCCTCCACTCCCCGCCCAACTCCCTCAGTTAGGTCACCTTCTTTGTCCATCTAAAGATTTCTTTTTTCTTCCTTTCTAAGTCCCTTCTACGTCCCATCCTATCTAGCTCCCACAGATTAGGGGGAACATCCGATAAGACTCAATCACTATCTGGAGCATGAAAGGGAGGGAAGGGGGAGGGAATAGGGTGGGATTGGAGGGAGGGCTAAATGCGCAATGTGTGCATGTATGATGTTCATACCCTGACATATATCAAAATGTATAATTATAATTTACAATGCACCAATAAAAAAAAAAAAAGAAAGCACCTATAGCATTTTAGCCATGGAAATTATCCTCTGTGTTGGACCAGTGAAATGTGGGCCCAGTGTCCTAAATCACCCAACAGTGTTACACGTAGTCTTAAGAGCAAGTGGTTTGCTGGGCATGGTGGCACATGCTTGTAATCCCAGTACTTTGGGAGGCGGAGACTGGAGGATCCGGGTTCGCGGCCAGCCTCAGCGCGCGCTCTCTCTCCCCCCCCACCCCGTCTCTCTCTCTTTCTCTCTCTCTCTACCTAGTGAGGCCCTCCGCAACTTCATGAGACCCGGTTTCAAAATAAAGTATAGAAAAATAGGGCCAGGGGTGTATCACGGAGGTAGAATGCCCCTGCGTTCAATCCCTGGTACCACACACACAAAAAAAAGAACAGATGGTTTATTCTTACTCTTTCGGGCATGCTTACATACCTGTCATAGTACCTTCTGGTTGTTGCTTTAGCCAACCATATCTTCTGCACCCGGGAACACACCGTCCTTCCTGGGACTTCACCCTCCTCAGCGTTCGCACCAGGCACCTCCAGGCCCCCTTTGCGATCTCCTGGTGTGCAGCTACTGTTTCCTGTGAGTTATCACTCTGTCATTCTCAATTTATTATTTTTTAAATTTTTCTTGAGTACATCAAGTAACAGAGACGGGATGCTATCTGAGTCGTTGCATGTGCAAAAATATCTTTATTCTGTTTTGGCTCTTTCCTGATAGTTTAACTAGATTTCTGACTTAAAAAGGTTTCCTCCCTGAGATCTTCTAAGTCATTGCTGCATTTTCTGTTACCATCCAAAGTAGTAGGTGAGAAATCTGATGCCTGTTTGATTTCTATTTCTTTGTAGATGGTTTATTTTCTCCGTTCTGGTAACTTTGGGATCCTAATTGAATGTTAGACCTTCTGGGTTATTTCTCTGTGTCTCTTATCTTTTCTCTCACCTCCTTTCATTTGCTTTTGATTTTGTGTTCTGGGAAACTTGACCTCATCTTTAAGAGCTGTTAATGATATTTAATTTCAGGGGACACACACACACACACACACACACACACACACACACACACGTATTGGGAATTGAACCCAGGGGCATTCTACCTCCAAGCTACATCCCCAGCCCTTTCTATTATTCTTATTTATTTATTTATTGGTACTGGAGGTTGAACCCAGGGCTCTTGTACCTTAGAGTTCACTCTAGCCCTGTTTGACTTTTTATTTTGAAACAGGGTCTTGCTTAGTTGCTGAGGACCTCACTAAGTTGCTGAGGCTGGCTGTGATCCTCCTGTCTCAACCTCCCAAGTACTGTGATTTCAGGCATGCACCATCACGCCTGGCTATCAAGATTCATATTTTTCATATCTAAGGGCTTTTAATTTTTTCTTTTGTTCTTTTTTTAGCATCTTGCTCTTGCCTTTTGTATACAATACTTTCTCAGAATCCTCTAAAAGCTTCCTTCAGGGTTGGTTTTTGCTGATGACTTTGTTCATTTTATTCTCATTCATGTCCTTCATCTTCTCATAAGCCTAGCAATCCTTGGGTGTCTTTCACGCTGAAACCGTGGAAAAGGGTAGCTGCTCTGATTTTTTTCTGCTCAGGCACACAGAGGCTTGCTCTCTGTAGAGCAAGCATTCTAATGACATGTGCGATTGGGAAGATTTCTCTTAGGGAAATAAGGCCAGGCCCTTCACATGCCAGAACGAGGTGGGCTTGATTCTGGGAACTATATAAACTCATGTGGAGTGGGCACCAGCTGGAGGTCACATCAACCTGCTGGGACCAGTGCCGGCAGCCAGAGCTGGTCTGGCTGTCACAGTGAGCGCATCTGAGTGATAGGCGGGTACCAAACGCCACACTGAAGCCTCCACATTGCCAGCACAGTTCATTCTAGTTTTTGAAGACGCATAAAGACATCACTTGGGAAAATGCTGGCTACCTAGGTGTGCCCATCTGGGGAGGAGGCAGGTCACATGCCTGGCACCAGGCTTCTCAGGTAGATGAGTGGACACTTCTTTCTTTGTCTTCTTAGACAATATTCTAGGTTGCTGCTTCTCTATATTCCTTATACACTTACAATTCTAGTCTTATCCTATAGTGGACTCTAGCGAATGCTACTTGATCCGTAGTCCCTCCACGGAAGGTTGCTGTTCCAGGCAGCTACCAAAAAGTTTGTTCTGTAGTCCTGCCATGGAAGTAGCTGCTCCAGGCAGCCACTGAAAAATTGTCTTCTTGCACGAAAATGACTCAGAGTAAGATATGATAATTTTGGAAAAAATTATATTTAATAATTGTGATAATACGCGGGGCGGTAGAAGAGGAGTTAGCTGACAATTCTCCTGAATCTCCTGAATACTCTGCCAGTATTGCTTTTATTGAAACTTTAAACAAGGCATCATAAAAGTTAATCAAACACAGAAGCCAGCAAATTGTTATGGGACAAGATAAGGAAGGTCAGTGAAACAGTCATGTGACAAATGTAGAGGAAGGAAGGGTTAAACATTACTGCATGGGGAAGACATCAAAAGACCACACTCTTGTGGATTACATCGAGTCCCTCAGAATTTGTCCACTTTGGACAAATCCCACCCAGCCAAATACTGTGTATTCAGCTCGGGCCGGTTCAAGATGTTAATCTCATTGTGGATTTCTAAGAAGCCTCTCAACGCTATCCACTTTGCATCTTCAGGAAGGAGTCTCTATTTCTTGTCTTGATTATATTACTTTTGTTGACTATGCTAAACCTCTGGGCTCTAGAACCAGATTGCCTGGGTTCAAATGCTGGTTCTGATAATGTGGTCACGGGCAACTCTCCAAATCTCTCTTTTCTCGTCTGTGCAATGGGGCTAATCACAGGCTTATTTTGAAGACAGATTTATTTAATATAAATTAAGCTCTTACATGTGCAAAGTAAGTGCTCATTAAATTTTATTATTTCTTTGTGTTTTTTATCATTAAGACAGCATCTACTTTCATCTTTTTATTTCAGAGAGGTCTTCAGAGGGACAGGTGAGAAATTTGTTTGCCCAGCCTGCTGTCTTAAACTGGAAATAATAAATTTGCTCCATTTTTGGTACACTGTAGGAATATAGAGTCAGTTAAACTTAGGATCAGTTAAACTTTACCACCTTCTGGCAGAGTGACCTTAAGCAAGCTCTAAAATACTCTTTTCTGTTTTGTGTTGTTATAACGAAATACCTGACAGTGGGTACTTCATAAAGAAAAGAGGAACTGGGCGTTGGCGGGGCCCACACCTGTAATCCCAGTACTTGGGAGGCCGAGATAGGAGGATCACTGGTTTGAGGCCAGTCTCAGCAACTTAGGCCCTGTTTCAATATGAAATAAAATAGGGCTGGGGTATAGCTCAGGGACCAATCCCCAGTACTTCCCTACACACACAAATAAAAAAAGAAAGAAAAAAAGGAAGAAAAGAAAAGAGGTCTATTTAGCTCATAGTTCTGGAGGTTCAAGAGCATGGTGCTGGTATCCTGGGCTCCCTGGCTGCATCACAACATGGTGGAGAAATGGAAAGGAAACTGACTGTATGCAGAGGTGTCAAGCACATCAGGTAGCCTCACTTTCTAACTAATTACTCTCGTGACAACCAACTTACGTGGAGACCAGCATTAAACTCTCCTGAGGGCAGAACTCCATGGCCTAATTACCTTGCACAAGGCTCCTCCTCTTAAAGGTTCCAATATCTTACCACTCACACACTGCAGACCAAGATTCTAGCACATGAACCTTTGAGGGCTACACTCAAATCATATCCAAACCATAAGCAGGTGGCATCCTAGGGTGGTAACAGGAATTAATCCAGGTCATGTCCTAAAACACTGAGTCCATTGACTTCTACTCTCTCTCACCTCTCTCATTCTTGGTTCTTTCCTAAGGGAAGATAGTGACACACCAAAAGAGGGTAGCTCATGGCTATCTGACTGACAGTCATTTCTTCTGCATATTTACAGTCTTTTTTTTTTTTTCTTGGTACTGGGGATGGAGGGTCTCACTAAGTTGCTGAGACTGGCCTCATACCTGTGATTCTCCTGTCTCAGCCTCCCAAGGACTAGGGTTACAGGCATGCGCCCCCATGCCCGACCAGGGCCTTTTTTGATACGGTTGAGCTCTTCTTTATAATTCCCCTTACTTTTAGCTTTTAGAGTGTATTCATTCTCCTTATGATTTTGCAAGTTTGAGAAACCTGAAAATAATTAAATTTAACCTGAAAGCACTACCTAGATCACAATTAGGCATGGTAATTATGTCATATTTTACCGAATAACATACAATGATTAAGTAGTACAACTTTTCAAAGGTGACCGCCATTCCAGCTCGAAAGCCTTTTGAAAGTTGTACTCCTTGCTCCTGGAAGGGCTGGGCGTTCATTTCCTGAGAAAAGTGTCCCCTTGTTTCTATCTTTACCCAAAGCAACTTAAAAAAAAAAAAACTGGTAGTGTCAATAGAAATATTTACTGGTTCAATAGAAATTTAGATCAAATAGTTCAACTCTGGCTAACATCACAAACAATTAAAATGAATTATGTCCTTAAATTATGTCTTAAATAGAGTTCTTAACATCTATATATTTGTGTGTCTGTTTTCTTTGATTTTACATCTTTGTTGCATCTTAAGTATATTTTAAAATATTTGGGTAACATGTCCCGCTTTAAATTTATTTTTTTAACATGGCTAATTTTAATGGTCACTGTGCTGTTAAAAAATCATGACTTTTTAATATATTCTGGATATTAGTCCTCTGTCAGAAGAGTAGCTGGTAAACATTTTCTCCCATTCTTTTTTTTTGGGGGGGGTGGTAATCGGGATTGAGCCCAGGGGCATGCTACCACTGTGTTACGCCCCTAGCCCTTTTTATTTTGAAACAGGGTCTCATCAAGTTGCTACATGCTAACCTTGAACCTGCAATTCTCCTGTCTCAGCCTCCTAAGTACTGGGATGACAGGTGTGCACTAGCACACCTGGCAATTTTCCCCCATTCTCTAAGCTCTGTCTTCATACTCTTGATTATTTCCGTTGCTTTGCAGAAGCTTTTTAACTTGATGCCATCCCATTTATTTATTCTTTGTTTTATTTTCTGAGTTTTAGGAGTCTTATTGAGAAAGCCTCTGCTTGTATCACTCTGAATCTCACTATCATATACAGGGAGACAAGAGGGAAAGGAAAGGGGAGGTACCTGGAAAGAAACAGACCAAATAATGTTATATGTATATATGAATGTATCAATGTATCATTATGAATCTCATTATCATGTACAACTGCAAGGCAGTGGTAAAAAGTTTTTAAAAATCATTAACGTGGATAAATCAATAATACTATATAAAACTTAACTTGTTTTTAAATTGGAAAAGTTATTTTCTACTTGTTCCAAGTATTATTAAGGGTTTAAAGATTCTTGAATTGGTGCTGTATTAAGATAGGCTGTCCTGGAAACACAGTGCCTTTGAAGGACGGTCATAGAGAGATGTGTGCGTATGGTATAGAAGGTACCACTGGCTGCAAACAGTTTTACAAGTCAGATCTCATTGAGAAGAGGGAGGTGGGTAGATTTATGAGCTTCAAATACTTGCTGCCCACCTCACATGAAGTGCACGTCAGCATGTTCCTTCTTAAAATCCTGTATCCCTGGAGAATGGGTAATGGGCCCTGGTTTCAGTGGAAACATCTTGGCCCCAGCTTGGGCAGAGAAGCATAAGCATAAGCCCAGTTTGTTTGCTCAGAGCCAGGAGCAGTGGTCCTACCTACTGCAGGGCCCCTCTCTTCTCAATTGAAAAGGCTCGTTACTAGAAGGGCTGCCTGCAGATGAGAGCCATGTCAGAACTGGGAAGAGAGGCTGTCCACCAGAGAACAAGACTGTGTGTTTGGAAACTGGTGAAAAATTGGAAGATGAAAATCCAAACCGAAGGAGTTGGAATAGGCCCAGAGTTGGTGAGGCCGGGCTGGGCGTGGGAGTAGGAGCAGGTGTAGGTGGCTCAAGGGCTGGCCCTGGAACAAGCCTCCTCACCCGGCTTTCCTGTGGGGTCCTCACTCTGGGGCTGTGAGCCTATGAGCCAGAACCAAGAAGGCCACAGCTTCCCGCCCTTCAGACCGACCCTCTGAATGAAGGGGTTTTGGAACCCAAACCACAAGGTTATGATGGCAGCTACAGAATTGCTGGTTTATTTACGGGGAGGTATATATTTGAAGTTTTAATATAATTGAACGGAAAGAGCCCGAGACTGATAAAAGAGAGCATAGTTCATGTAACTTCCTGCAAGACATATCATGTAGCCTATTGTATTTCTCCTTTTCCTGTGGCTACCAGGAAACTCAGATATAAGTTTGCTACTCAACGATTCCAAGTCTATTGGACGTGTGGCCTGTATATTTTCTATTTAACCCTCTAGGTATTGATCCTCTAGATTGTTCTCTGACCAAGTTTTTATTTCGTTAGTATTTTCTACCTTATGAGTTTTGGTATGCTGCCTGAATTTTTTAATAAATGAAGCAGCAAATTAAAGTAATGCCACTCTAATTGGTAAAGAGGGTTAGGATTTTACTAGACATGAGAAATAGTCGCATAAATGAATCTTATTAAAGCAGCGTGTGGAAACAGACTTGGGTGGCAGCATAAGTAGGTTGCTGAGAAATCTCGTGTTGAATGGACTGGCTTGCAGAGGCCTCTCTGCTGTAAGGGGCAGACCCTTTCAGAGACTCGCACACATCACCCACCTTCTCAGGATGATTTGGAAACGTCAGATACCCCCCACCTCTGAGAAAGACTCTGGTGGGAACTATTTCACTATTTCAGGTTTTAAACTATTCTCACCTACGGCATATGTGTGCATTTAATATTTCTCTCTTCTTTCGCTTTTAAAAAATCCTTTTAGGTTGACTCAGGTTTAGGGACATTTGCTGTTGCCATCCTTTTTTAAAGTCACATGTGCGGTGAATTGGTAAGTCTGATTTAATATTTTAGTATTTGTATTCCTCCTGTTAAAAAGTGTGATTATTAGCCGAGCCGCCTCTGATCATCCTTGTGTTTTCAAGTTATCTCAGATACGCAGCTTTCATATCTTGGCTCCCAGCTCCATCGAACCCCATTGTATAGCGCCCTCACTTCAATGCTGGCTAGTTATACTCTCAAAAATAAGAGGCTTGTCTCTCGAGGACAGCTCCATATTACGGGCAGAGTATAATCCTGAACATTGTTTTTCTTTGCTCTCAAATGGCTGGGGACAGTGAGTCAGAAGTGAGAACTCCCTTTGTTTCATGTCGTGTGCATGGCAGGGGAAGAATGTCGCAGGGCAGAAAATGAAGAAAGACATAAAAGGATCTCAGCTCAAGGAGGTCAGATCCATCAGAGGCTTAGCGTTGCCTTCAAAGATGCCTGGGACAGGTGGCAGTTCAAGACAATCACAGCCGCGGCGTCCGCTGGAGCTGAGATAAGGGATTGCTGCTGAGGCCTGCTATCTGGTGCCCGGTGGCTTTGATGTAACTCTGCTAGCAAGACTTTGGGGAGCAGGCGACTGCCTTTCTGCGCGGTCGGCTGCTGTTGTTCAGCCTTTTAAGGTCTCATTATAGTGTTCCTTGAGGATTAATCCTCTTTAAAGTTTACATGGGATGGTTTTGTCCAGGGGCCCAGCCAGGGACTTCGGTGTCACCTGTACATGGCACCACAGCCACCCTTTCTTTCTGTCTTCCCTTTCCAAGTTGTTGATGTTAGGAAGTGTCTGTTAGAAGGAGCCCTGGAAGCGTGCCGCACTCTTTGCTCCCCTTTCTGGGCATTGCTGTGTTTTGCTTTTGCCTGAGCAGTTCTTTGGAGGCTGTTGCTATCTTGAAAAGCACCATTAGCACCGAATCATCAGCATCTGCTTATGCATCCCTCCTGCTCCTCAGAGTTTCTCTTACTCACTTTCACTCCATTCCCTGTCTACTCCATCCCCTTTTAGAAAGAAGGTCTGATGTTGCTTGGCTCTAGAGTGGGTTGTTGAGTCCTTTTGGCTGATTGCCTCTGCAAACATACTGTTTCTAAGAAAGACTCAATAGGTGCACCAGGGAAAATATCTACTTGCATAAGTTGCATCTATCTGAAACACTTAATTTAAAAGATACATTCTTTAATCAACAAACCAAACTGCTAATTTTTTTTGAGGTGCTGGGGATTGAATCCAGGCTTTGTGCATGCTAGGCGGACACTTTACCATTAAGCTACACCCCCAGCTCCAGGCTTGCAATTTTAAATACTGTTAGTTAGGAAAAGAAAACCTTAAAGATTTGATTTCTAACTTGTTTGACACACACGCAACAGCAGGAACATCAGCAACAATAACAGCAACTAGAGAAACTAAAACAAAACTGTCCCCTGGATTTCAGAAGTAAACTTGGTCCTCACACTTGGAATTTTTGAGTGAACAAAGCATTTCACTGTTATTTAAAAACCCTCCAAGCCAGATACACACCTATGATCCCAGTACTTGGGAGGTTGAGACCAGAGGATCACAGGTTTGAGGCAACTCTCAGCAACATAGTGAGACCCTGTTTCAAAACAAGAAATAAAAAGGGCCCCTGGGTTTAATCCCCAGCATCACAAAAATAAAAGCCCTCCAGTGGCACTTGAAGGTGGGCAAGTAGGAAACTTGTAGTCCTGTTTTTGAGTTTGGCCCCATGATGCCACAGTTGATGTACTGGTCTTGGGGATAGAGATAATTCTGGGAATGACTATGGGGTTGTAGGATTTTCGTCTCTGGGTCAGTGGTGCAGAGTGACTTTCATTATCAGTTAGCAAAAGGTAATTAACATCCATCTGACTGCCTTCTCCAGGTCTCTCTGGTATTAGTCTAGATCTTTATAAAAAGGAGCACTTAGAATTGAAATGCACAACTAGTCATCAATCTCACAGTAAGTGATGTCCATATGTTCATTTTGTGTAGGTCCGACCCTTTGCAAATTCAAAACAATCCTTAAAATAACAACAGAAGCAAGCTAAGCTCTTGTAGTCAATTTAGTGAAGAAAAAAAGATGTTGTCATAAGGGCCCCCTGACATCCTAGAGATAAGCTCGCATTTGACTTTTAAGCTTCTGAAAGGGATTGGTTTGCCCTCTGTTTACACTGATTGAAACTTACCCAGTTGTCAAAAGGAAAGTCACCTTCTGAGATGGTGTTTTTCTGGGGTGACTGCCCTCTCCTCTGTGAGTGTTTAATGGAAGGTGAGGCAGTGGGGAGAGGCAGCGGGGAGGGGGGCACACAGCACAGAATGATGACTTGGGGGGCTTTGGGGGCCTTGCCTCTGAGTGTTACTCTTGAAACTGTGGTATCAAAACCAACTTGGGGTTCTGTATAACCAGGTAGGATTCTGAGCTCCACCCTAGACCTTCTGAATCAGAATTTCTAGAAAGTGGATTTGGGATTCTGTGTTTTTAACAAGTTTTTATAACAATAGAATCTGAGAACCACTGCTTTTAAATGTCAGTTTCAATTTCTTTAAGTTCTCAACTGGCAAGCACTTAGATTTTCCTTCTTAAAAAGATCCTGTACTTTTGCTCACCAAAATGTTACACATCAATTTTCTATTTGAATCGTGCTCTTTTCTTTTGAGTTACTTAAATACATCAATATTTATGATGAAATCAGTTTACTTTCCCTAATAGGAAAGGAAGGTGAGGCCAAATTATTTGATGCTGTGGAGAATTTTTATTTATTATGTCCCAAGTATTATGTCTAAACTGAATTACCAACAGGCAGTAAGGGTAATTTGCATAATTATGTCTTTGTATGCCTGAATTTCTGAATTTCACTGAGACCCCCAGTGGAAGCCCCACATAGTACTGGACTTTATATATACTGTTTGTTTCCTATACATATATACCTATGATGAAGTTTAATTTGTAAATTAGGTATAGCAAGAGATCAACAATAATAATAACAAAACAGAACAATTATAACAATATATTTTATAAAAGTTACGTGAACATGAGCACATACACTCTCAAAATATTTCATTATACTTTTACCTCTTCACTCAAAGGGAGAATGTGATGACTTCTCTTTGGCATAGTCAGTCTCCAGCATCACTACTCTTGTGCTTTGGAACTATTATTAAGTAAAATTAAAGTTCCTTGAACATACATAAGACCTGAGATGCTAGGTCTGTTGGTCTGATAACTGAGAGGGTCACTGACTAGGGCCTGGGTAGCCTGTGCAGCGTGGACACACTGGGCAAAGGGATGATTCGCATCCACGGGACCATGCAAGGTCTTACCATGTTATTCAGAATGATGTGCAATTTAAAACCTATGAATCGTTTATTTTTAGGATTTTCTATGTAATACTTTTGGCTCACAGTTGACCTTGGGTAATTGAAACTTCAGAAAGCAAAACCATGAATAAGGGGGGTATTAATATGTATACTCTTGTATGCATCCTTTTTTGTTTTGGTGGTACTAGGGATTGATCCTAGGGTTGTTCCACCTCTGAGCTATACCCTCGGCCCTATTTTATTTTGAAATAGAGTCTTGCTAAGTTGCTGAGGGTCTTGCAAAGTTGCTGAGGCTGGTCTTGAACCTGAGATCCTCCTGTCATAGCTTCCCAAGTACAGGAATTATAGGCATGAGCCACCATACCTGGTTCCTGGTGTGCATCTTAATGCAGATTTATTTTGAGTGTGTTGTCAACAAAAACACAGACCTTACTAAATATGACAAAGCCAATATTTGCTAGAATAATCACCAAATTTACTAATTACTTTTCTGTTGTTATTTTTGTTCAAGAATTTACATTTCTTTTAAAGTAAGGTCTTAATGCTAAGGTTAGCATGTTCAGGATGTATAAATGTTAGTTGAACTTGATTCTCTCCAGGAAAGTGAAATTGTAGGCATGACTAGTAAAAAGTTTGGACTTGGTCTGTCCAATGGCCCCATCAAAGTGAGCCGGGCGTGGTGGCGCACGCTTGTAATCCCAGTACTTTGGGAGGCGGAGACCGGAGGATCCGGGTTCGCGACCAGCCTCAGCTCTCGCTCTCTCTCTCCCTGTCTCTCTCTCTCTCTCTCTACTTAGTGAGGCCCTCCACAACTTCGTGAGACCCGGTTTCAAAATAAAGCATAAAAAATAGGGCTGGGGGCGTAGCGCGGAGGTAGAACGCCCCTGCGTTCAATCCCCGGTACCGCCAAAAAAAAAAAAAAGTGAAAGCTATTAATTTAAGAGATGAGTTATACATACTTCGCGCATATACATTTAAAATAAATGCCAAGAGCAGGGTGTGGTGGCATATGCCTGTAATTCCAGTACTTGGAAGGCTAAGACGGGGAATCCCAGGTTTGTGGCCAGCCTCAGCAACTTAGTAAGGCCCTCTGCAACTTAGTGAGACCTCATTTCAAAATAAAAAATAAAATAGTGCTGGGGATACAGCTTAGAGGTAGAATGCCCCTGGGTTCAATCCCCATTACCCCCACCCCGACACACAAAATAAATATATAAAATAAAATAAATGTCACTTGATTTTCCTGATATGAATACTAATGTTTTGTTAATGTCTGTATTAACCATGACAAAACAGAAGGCGCATAGAACACATTAAAAGTTTGAAGCTAGACAAGTTTTGTATTTAATATCCCAGTTTATCCTTTATGCCCATTTTGTTTGTAAGGTCAAAAAGACACTTGGATGTTCTAGTAAAAATATTCCACATTCAATCATTTCCCACCCTACCACAGGTCCTAGGAAAAATCTGATCATCAAAAAGTAAGGTGTCTTTCCTGATTTATCATTTGGCCCATTGGGGATTAGTAAGGCTGGGTTTCCTGTCAGTTTTAATGGCTGGTTAGCTTTTAAAATGTACCTGTTTTATGCATGCTTCTCACAAAGAAAAGGTGGGTGCCAATGAGTTGGGTAGTTTGGAGTAAAGTCATGTGATTTGGGAATTGGAAAGAACAGGATCCTACTCTTGCCCATTGCTGGCCGAGTCTCTTTTACAGGTCACTCAACACCTCGGTTTCCTGACTGACACCAAGTCCCTGCTTCTGAGGCTTATTGTGAAGGTAGTGTGGGTCTGTGGGCACCTGGCACTGATGTTGGCACATGGTGGCTACTTGGTCCTGAGCATCCTTATCAGAATGGAGCATTTACTTTCCTAAGCTATTTAAGATGGGATATTTGAGATACAGACCAATCAAGTTTCTTGTCCCAGAAGTATCACTTTCGGCCAATTTGTGGTCATGTGCACAGGACTTGTTTTTCTCTAATAAAAATCAAAGAAAATCTGATTGTATGTGAGCAGGAGGTGATGGTTTTATAATTGGAAAAAACTTCATAAAAGCCAGGATTTTTTTCTTTTTTTTAAATTTTCTTATTTATTTATTTTTTTAACTTTTTTTGTTCATTTATTGGTGCATTGTAATTGTACATTTTGATATATGTCAGGGTATGAACATCATACATGCACACATTGCACATTTCTATAGAATATTTTAAGTTTAAAAAAAGCATGCTATCTGATTTTTTTTGCCTGGCTTATTTTTATCTAATAGCATTTTTCATTTCAATATTCTTCCATGGTCACTAATTCATTTGTCTTCATGTCACAGACATTGAGAGATAAGTCTGTTTTAAAGATACAGGTGCTGATGCTGGGGAAATATGGGCCTGAGCTGAGGGGAGAGAGGATGGGCTGCATCTCAGAAACCTTCTACTTGATGTGACTGCCTGGGACTTTTTGAAAATCTGGGACTTACTAATTGCTAGTGTTAAAATTAAGACAAATCAGAATTGCCATGTCGTTTTCAGCCTCCAGGGAATGAGGAAGCACCCTCTGGCGTATGTTATTGTACTCTGATTTACCCTAATGATGATCATGTTAAGCAGAAGTAGCCAGTGTTCAATGAGTGCCCGAGTCTTCCCAGGCATGGAGCCAGTGCCCTGCTGTGATCTCACACCCCCTTGGTTGTGGGTGCCCTGTTGGTAAGGACACAGGAAGTGGGAATGTGAGCGTGTCAGTCTTCACAGGAGTGAAGTGCTCACTCTCCAGCCCCATGCTCCCCTCCACATCCTTAGGGGACATCAGGTGGAAGGCAAGCTGGCACAAGGACCAATGTGGAAGAGGTAGGAGGGTTGGGGATACAGCACAGTAGTGTTATCAATCAGGCATTTAAGTGGTGGCAGTTGACATTTGTTGGCTGACAACATGCATTCCTATTTCACTTCTGTATAAGGAAAAAGGATGAAATGCAATCTGGTTGTTATGATTTGCTATTTAAAAATATTTTTGGTGCCTCTTACCTTGACTGCACCATACTTTTGCCTGCCTACCTGCTAGACCAGCAGTTCTCAAAGTGTGGTTCCAGGACCAGCAGCAGCTGCATCCCTGGGGAACTTGTTAGAAATGCAAGTTATGAGGCCTGCCCCAGACATGCTGGATCAGAGATACTGGGCCAGAGGCCCCACAGTCCATGTTAAGGGACTGTATAGGTGAGGCAGATTCAAGTTGGAGACCCACTGTGTTATTCTGTGCAAAGATTTGGGTCTGTCATTAAAAGGAGAACCCTGAAGCAGGTGAAGAGCTGTCATCAAAGTCAAGAAGGGGAAGGGTTGTCACCTGTCTGGTTTCTTCTGACCTCTCACTGCCAAATTAAAACCAAAGCAACTGATGGCCTAGGAATTCAAACATGTTGTTGTTATTTAAGTTACTCTCTTATTAATCAGTAACATTCTGAGCCTGTCATTATATATCCTTCGAATGAGTGCCTGTTAAAGCACTCGGGTTTGTACACTGCAATGCAAAAACAGCAACAGAAATCCCGTGGGAAAAAATAGTAATTGTTGATCACCCAAATAATGGACTTACGGAAACTTATGAATTTTTTAAAAAGTCAAGCTCTATAAGATGAAATAAAAACAGCAGGTCTAGAGCCATGTTCATGATTCAATTCCAAGTCAAGGAAGAGGCAAGAGCCATCCATACAGAGCAAGTGTCCATACTCTTCTCTCTTGCATTCTTGTAAAATACTGTTTCGGCCCCTTAATTTAAAGAAATGAAAAGAGCCAAGCACTTTATTCCCCTCTACAAGGCATCAAGGAGAGGGGTAATAAAAGTACCTTGTTGATGTATTTTAATAAATACTGGTTTACTGCATGCCACAAGAGAAAGCAAATACATGCAATTA
This sequence comes from Glis glis, assembly GCA_004027185.1. NCBI lineage: Eukaryota > Metazoa > Chordata > Mammalia > Rodentia > Gliridae > Glis > Glis glis. The sequence continues at coordinate 129,310 of PVJS01000061.1, forward strand.
CTTGCAAATTTCTTCAGTGTTTGTACTTATAAATCTCTGCCTAAACCTTCCCAGCTGGGAGTTCAGTTAGACTTTCTGCTGTGGAACCAGGGCTTTGTTCTCGTGTTCAGCCTCAGCACAGTCTGGAATAATTCAGAAACGTATTAGAGAGATTGCCGCTCCCAAAAGACATAAGGAAATAACCTTCACTCGCGGCCTTAGGGAAATCAGCCCAATCAGAGTTCGGGCAGATTTCTCGATTAAACAAAGAACTAACTGTGCACAAATTGCACCTTAACAATTTGTAAGGAGTCTACCTTAGAAATGTCTTGCAGATGGAGAGCTGATATTTTTTAATCAGGGCACTGGGGCTGCAAAAGTCAAAATGTCGCCAGCATTTCCCCACCGCTTCACAATTAGCATCCCCCCAAATTAAATTTAAAGTTGCATTCATCAGCAGTCCTGGGCTTCGAGACCCACAGCACTGGGTTGTCAAATACAGATGGAAACAACTCTCTGCGCCCGAGCGAGGGTTCAGAGCGTGTGCGTGCCTGTGAGTGTGTCCGTGCGTCTGCGCGGATGACTCAGTTCATCTGGAACACATCCCGGGGAGCTTTGGGCTGTCAGTTTTTATTTCAGCAAGTTTCAATTTGGGAACCAAAAAGGGGGTAGAAAGTTATTGCACTTAATGTTGTTGTGACTTTTCTTGCTCCTCGTCAAATTATTCAGATATCAAAGTCAGACCCCTGTGTCGCTGCAGAACAATGTATAGAATGGACCTTTTTGGCAAGGAATTTAGTAGGTTTCTCCTGACTGTAAGAGACGCTTGTGCCAAACCATCACCCTCATGACACTTTTAGAGAAATGACTGTATTTTTTTGTTGGGAAATCTGGGGTTATTTGGAAGTGGTGTCATTCTCTATCCCATCTACTTACAGTCCTTTGGTGTTTTAAGGCAGAGAAGGAACCCAGCAAAAAATGAACTGGCATGACTAAACCTTTACACCCATGTTGGGGACCTTGCAAGCCCCTGCATTAAGAAGAGTGTGAACATTACAATAGGTCTGGTGACCTTGTTCTGGCTGGAATTAGACAGCCTCACATCCTTAGCACAGTGGGATAATCAAGGATACTAGAAAGTATGGTTTGGGATGATTACAAATTTTGAGTTTGGCTTTTGTGAAAAGAAACTACAGACCATCAGTCTCATAGAACTCAAGATTCCCCAGGTGAATCAAAAAACACTTTGAGGAAAACACTTCTAAGTGTGGCTTTTCTCAAGTGTTTTTTTTTTTTTTTGGTTTTCTTGTTTACATAGAAATGCACATATAGGACACATTTATTTCCTTAGTAAAAAGTCCAAAGGAATGGCTACTCCGTGGAAATCAATAGACCAACCCAATCCTCACTTCCTGGTTGGTGTGCCCTGGCCTGCCCCCTCCTTCCTGTGTCTGACTGAGTGTTGCCACTTGTCTGAGGGGGAAGTTCAGACCATGCCTGTCTGCCTCGAGGCATCTCTTATATGAGAGTGGATTGAAGGTCCTTGTTTCACTGTGAAAGGGGACGCAAGAACGATGGTGTTCTTCCTTTTAGAGTTGTGGGGCACTTTCAGAATGCTGGTGTTGCCATTGTCTTTGATAACAGTGATTAGTTTTGTTGGGTCCATGTCATCCTACTTACTGTGGGAACCCTTAAACAGGGATGACAGCTGTCACCCTGTGCTTATGATGTCAAAGGACCAGAAAAGCTGGTGGGCACTTAATAGGCTGGGAGCCCTGGGTGCAGCTGGAGTGGTAGCGTGTGAAAGCTCGGGGGTCTAGCCAGTGTGCATTAAGATGTGGTGGAATTAGAAGGTCCCTTCCTGAGCCATGGCTCTGCCACTTTCCAGCTTTGTGACCTTAGACATTGCTTTGTGTCCTCACCTAGAAGTTGGGGATAAGTGTAGTGTCTTCCTAGCCCTGCTATGAGGAGTTAAATGAGATAGCAAATACAAAAATCGCTTAGTCCATAGGTAGGACTATGACTTCCACACTGGAAACAGTGGAAATAATTTTTGCAGGTAAATATATATTAAATAAACAAAAAGTTGAATGGTGAAAAAGCCCTTCACTATATCTTATTTGCAAACCTGCAGTTGGTGTTTTGAGCTCCTGCTTTTTTTTTAATTCTGTATTAAAGGCAAATTCATCTTATCTTTTTTCTGTTACATGCTTGATAGGACCTTCTGACATACCTGGCCCATCAAGTATATTCTGATAACTGCACTTCCAGTGTTAGATAATGAACTTTACTTTTGGAGTGGACATTTAATTAACTGTGGTGTTGTCCAGCGATGGAGACAGCAGCCGCTAGTCAAGGGGCAGCATCTCCCAGACCATGGAATCTGCAATGGCATGTGGGGCCGGAAAGCCCCAACTTGGGTTTCTTTTAAAATGGCATTTAAGCCGGCCATGGTGGCACACACTTGTAATCCCAGTACTTGGGAGGTTGAGACAGGAGGATCACAGGTTTGAGGCCAGCGTCAGCTATTTAGTGAGGCCCACTGCAACTTAATGAGAGCCTGTTTCAAAATAAAGAATAAAAAATAGGGCTTGGTGTATAGCTCAGAGGTAGAATGCCCCTGGGTTCGATCCCTAATACCACAAAAATAAAATAAAATGGCATTTAAATATATACCAGGTTCACATTCATCACTTCAAACTCTACTGTAAATGAACATGTGCAGCCTCTGAGATCACACCCTCGACCAGAAGGTGTGAAGCTGGCAGCTTCAGCCTGAAGTATCATTTGTTCTATTTGCTCGCAAAAGCAGGCAAAAAGAAACTCAAAACTATTTTCAGTGATGAGTCCTGTTATATTTTTTTGTTTTGTTTGTTTTTAAAGCTGGAGTTTCCCTTGTCTCCTGCACCCATTTCACTGAGTCTGGATTGCACCCATCAGAGGGGAAGGCTTCCCCTTTTGGAATACTCAGTTGGTCATTTTCTTACAACTGATTTATGGCAATTAGTATCAAAGGGACTTGTCATTCTCCAAATTGTTACTAAAAGGCATTTGGTACGTGGTACTGTAACATGTAAAACTGCCTGTCAGAGAGCTGGAGGAGTTGTAAATAAAGGACTGGAGCCTTATAAGGGTGCACTGAGGTGGTAGGGATGAAAGCATTGCTTAAAAAGGCTTCGTAGAACCAGGCCCTTTCTAGTCTTTGCTGTCATTTCTCTCTTTCCTTGTTCAAATTACCTTTTTTCTCCTCTCTCTTCCCTCCTGTCCTTCTGACCCATATATTGAGTGAAATTCCAGCAACCCACATCCTTGACACATTAATTTTTAAATGCCAATACAAAAAAATTAGCATCAGATTAAAGAAGTGGGACATACTACAAAATAGGAACTCCCGTGGTAGGCTGAACATTACCCCATATTTAAAGTACTTTAGCAAGTCTTTTTCTTTATAACTCTAGAGGAAGGACATTTCTGAGTTTACACATGGTATCTGTGTACACTCATATATTAGTGCAAATGAGAACTTGGATAAACTTGTAGACTGGCAAGAATTGCTGAGTTGCTAAGATGGAAGAGATTTTTTATTATTTTATTTTATTTTATTTTATTTTATTTTATTTTATTTTAGTGTGTGTGTGTGTGTGTGTGTGTGTGTGTGTGTGTGTGTGATACCGGGGATTGAACCCAGGGGCATTCTCTGAACTCCACCCCCAGCCCGATTTTTAATTTTTATTTTGAAATAGGGTCTCCCTAAGTTGCTGAGGGCCTTGCTAAGTTGCTGAGGCTGACTGTGAACCTGAGATCCAATTGTCTCAGCCTCCCAAGTACTGGGATTACAAGTGTGTGCCACCACATTCGGCTTGGAAGAGATTTTAAAATGACCTACTCAGTATTATGAGATCAGGGACTTAACTTTTACTAAATAATGGGATGTTGGAAATGCTGGAGCTTTAACTAGTCATGTTTATGCATTCTGCTAGTGTTTTGCTATATCTTGTGTTAATATTCCTGAAAACATGTGGCAAGATGACCTCCATCACTGAGATGTGAAATTTAATTTGGCTTGGAGAGCGCTTTGGCCAAATCTGATAATCAAGCCTTACCCCTTCACCCCGTGAGGTGACCTATCTGGTGCTTTTAAAATTGTTTATACAACAATGAAAGCAAATGGGGAAATTTTATGAATGAATTGGGGAAAAAAACCCACATAATCAGAAAGGGGAGAGAACACTTAAATTAGATTCCATTTTTCACAAATCTAAAATTTGGACCCGACCCTGTGGATATTAATGAAGATTTTCAGTTTATTTAGCTTATTCACCCAGTTTCAAAGGCATGAAATCTCTTAACTCAGTGTAATTTATTACTTGTTCATCTTGCTCCTCCCCTTTGATTTCCTTGGTGAATTTTAACCAACACTCACGATTGATCATACCAGATCAGTCCACATAAGCTCTATGTTACTGTTTAAAATTTGGAAGTTTTAGTTGAGCACTTATGTAGAATTTAAATTGAATGCTTAAATAGTAAACCTATACTTGAAGGTGGGTCACATAAAAATTGCTTTTCTCATTTGAATTTGAGATTTTCTCAAATGTGACACATTCGGAACCTGCTGGTTTCTGTCAAGGCAGTTTCTGCAGAATTTGATATTTCATGGAAAGGCTTTTTTGATGTTTCCTCCATGTTGCTTTGGAAAGATTTCTGGGCTGTGGTTTGTGTTGCAGGGGTGCTGTCAGCTGAAGATTGCCCTTGATGTTGATTTCTACAGTACTTTCTTCCTCAGGACTTTTGAGGGAAAACCCGAGACATCCCACAACAATCTCTATTTCAGTCTTATTTTTAATGTAGTCGTGGGTAGGTATGACAGTTGTTATTAGCACTTGCCACCAACCCAATATTATATAATGTGCTTTGAAAATAAAAATCTCTGTGCCAACTCCTTCCTACTCTCAGGTAGGATAAGAAATTATTTGAGGCTTAAAACTCAATGCGTACATGTGTGACCACCATAAAACTACCACTCAGAAAAATCGTCTTGTTTCTCTTTTCCAAGCAACTATCTGGCTCCACTCTACCAAGCTGCTGTCTGTGAGGCTAGCTCCTTGGGAAGCATATGCTCTCCTTTGTAGGGAGCCGAGGCCAGAAGTTGGTACTGCAGGAAGCTCGTAGCAGCCTGGAGTCGTGATGGAGCCGATGCAATGTTTATGTCACCTGAACCGTCAGGTGCCTGACAAAAAAGAAGAGAGAGGTTTCACGTGGCATTCCATTCAGAGAAATGAAAATGCGGGACAATTTGAAGTTTGCAAAAATGTAGTAAAGTGATTTGGAGCCGGGCTCCTGTTTTTGTCTCTTGCCCTTTTTGTGCCCTTCCACTCTTCTTCTCGATTTCCTTATTATAGCAAGTGCTCTGCTGTTGGTTTTTAATGACACCCCTTCTCAAAATACAAGCACACACACATCCACACTGATGGACTCTGAAGAAGTAAACATAAACAAGTCCAGACAGGGGCTCCTGGTCAGAGCATGACTTGAGTGTTCTTGGGCCTTCACAGCACAGTGTGGATGTGTCACTTGGAGAAGACTGAGGACCACCTTTCCTCTTCCTCAAACCTCTCTCTTCTCATAACCAGTTCAGTCCTTCATTCACACCTGCTGTTAAGAGGCCCTTCTGTATTTCTTAGTCCCTGGAGATTCAGGCATCACACTGCCGTCTTTAAGTGTGTGCTCTCTCTCCTGGATATCTCTCTCTTCTCCCAGCCAGGCTGGGATGCATGATCTCAGTTTCCTCATCTGTGAAGTGGGGATAGCAATAGAATTTTCTTCATAGGGTTCACACATTTATAGACCGTAAACTCTTCTGGCTGTCAACTAATGTGAGGCTTCATCATCATTATTAGCTGAAAGAATGTTAGGCAGTGGAATTAGAAGTATATTCTGTGGTCATGTAATCAAATAAACAAAGTAGGCCACTAAGGATTTGAACCCCATTCATGTCCCTCAACAATGAAGTTACCTGGCTGGCTTTCTGCCTATAACAATAGCATGCATAGTTTCCTGGTGACTAGACACATACAGTGAGGATAATCCATTTGGAGAAAAAAGGCTTGGTTTCCAGAAAAGGACCATGAAATCTCCATAGACACTAGGTGTACTTTTAGTCACACAGTTAGTCCTGGGGTAGAGTTTCCCCAGACAGTGTTTGTGGGTGTGTTTGGCATCTGGGACATGCTCTTCTCTTTCTCATGTTCTGTGATCATCTGTGGTGACTCCATTTTCCATTGCTCCCTCTCAGGCTCATATTTTCTGCACCTCCAAGGCACTACCTGCTGGAGCAGGGCACTAGGATGACCACACGCTGGGTCTTATCCTGCATTCCCCAGCTTGGTGCAGTGCTGTAGTGGGTCATTGTGTCGGTCAACTTTCCATTACTATAACAAACACCTGAGCTAAACAACTTATAAGGAAGAGAGGTTTACTTTTGCTCATGGCTTTAAGGTTTCAGTCCAGGTCACTTGACCACATTGCCATTGTGCCCGGGGTGAGATGGCACATCATGGTGGGAGCATGTGGTAGAGTAAGCTGCTCACCTCATGCAGCTGTGAAGCAAAGAGAGGAAGAGACTGGCATCCCATAATCCCCTTTGAGGACACACCCCCAATGACCTAAGACCTCCCACTAGACCTCCTAAAGGTTCCACCTCCTATAGGCTGAGGACCAAGTGTTTAACAAGTGGGTGTTTGGAGAACATTCTAGATACAAACTGTAGAGGTCATCTAGATAGACTCCCTAACCTGCCCACAATGCTCAGCATGGTACTCTACTTGGCAAAACTGGAAACCATCACCACTTGCTTTGTGTGGTCACTTGACTGGACTAAAGCCTCTGAGCTGAGGAAGAGCAGAGCTGGCTGAACTAGCCCAGCAGCAGTTATGCTTAACTTCATGGATGCTTGGTGCTTCGAGCAATAGTTCCTGTAGCTGTTCTCATACACCTGCCATTGCCCAGGCCAAACACTTTCTACCTTCCTTAGCCTTGCGTTCCTGCCTTCTGTCCACAGAAAACAATGGTTTCTTGAAATTCGCACCTCCAGTCTGGCCTGGTGCCCTATCGATGCTAGCACTGTTGTAGTGGCTTTGCGCTTTCTGTTCTCCTGTTTGATCTTCAGGCTCCTGCTTGTTAATCTTCTTGAAATGCCCCTAAGATCACCCTCTTGCTCAGAGACTGTGTTTCTTCATCTAAACCCCTGATCTGACCTTCAAGTACCCTGCATGGGGCATCCATCACAGCTCTCAGCTCTCATCAGCCACTTCCTAATTGGGTCCTCATGGCTTGGTTCTGCCATTATCCATGTCTGAAGTGCCCGCTGATTTCAACACTATGGGTGGATGGACACACTGCCCCATGTTTTAGGCCTCAGTCCAGGCTTTCTAATCCCAGGAGACTTTCATGCATAGTTTGGATAATAGTTGGTAGACCACTCAAGTTGTTACTTATTCATAATTTATTTCTGCCCACTCTATAATAAGTCCTCTGTAATACTCTCCTTATCCTACTATGACTGATAGTAATTCTAAAGGAAAATTGAGACGGAGAAGATGAATAGCCTTCCAGAGTTTGCATAATTCATGGCAGAGTTGATACTTGACTGCTCTTGTCATTCTGACCCCACTGCAGGCCCACCTGCTGCCACCAGCACTGGGATCCATTTGGTTCTGGGTGTTCACTATCCTCTAAATAAACATGCACTGGATAAATCGACCTGTTTAGGAACACATCTATTAAAAGAAACAAAATCTGCCTGTGCTGTTATTTATTCATTTAATTGCCAGCTCCTCTCTCCCTTCTCTCCATCATTTAAAGTTGGTCTATGGCCTATTTATTTTAATTAACAGTAACTTTATTTTGATAGTAGTTTTTAAAAATCTAAGATAATTGGCAACACTGTGGTGTTCACAAAACCAAGAGTTGGTGTCATGATACTGTGCCTGGCAAACATTTTGACCTGGTTTATTCTGGCTTTCTCTTTGTACCTTAGAATTTTTCTTCCTAGGAATTATCATGATTTTCAATCAGGTAACTCTGTGGGATTAGCTGACTCCAAGAGGGCCAGGGCCACCTTTGTGTTGTTGACACTTCCTCTCCAGTCCCTAGCACACGCTGGCACGTGGTAGGTATTCAGTCAGCGTTTGTGGATGTTTGAATAAATGAATGCGTGAACATTTGCATGAGTAGGCATGTGTCTTTATTCAGGTGTCCTATGCTGAATTTGCAGAAAAGTTGACTATAAAAGGTTTTTTTTTTTTTTCCTATTGATCCATATTACAAAACTGAAAATTTACCCAGTGTGGTAGTACACACCTGTAATCCCAGGGACTCCAGAGGCTGAGGCAGGAGGATCACAAGTTTGAGGCCAACCTGGACAATTTAGCAAGACCCTGTCTCAAAATCAAAATAAAAAGAGCTGGGGATGTAGCTCAGTGGTAGAGCACTTGCCAGCACATGTGAAGGCCCAGACTTGATTGCCAGTACTGCAATACAAAAACCCCAATCTTATTTACCTGGATAAACTATCTATAAGCTTCAGAAACATTTATTTGTTTTTGTTTTGTTTTAGTTTGGTTTGGGTACTGGGGATTGAACTCAGAGGCGTTTGACTGCTGAGCTATGCTCCCAGCCCTTTTTATTTTAAAACAAGTTAGTTGGCTAAGTTGCTGAGGCTGGCTTTGAATCTGTGATCCTCCTGTCTCAACCTCCCAAGTACTGGGATTACAGGTGTGTGCCACCACGCCTGGCTAAGCTTTGGAAACATTTGAAGAAAAGATTAAGACAGAGGCCTAGTACCTCTGTGTTTTTGTTACATGTAATTTTTGTGAGATTCTTCTTCTGCTTCATTTTTCCTTGGCAGCATCTATGACTATCTTCAGGCATTGGAGAGAATTCCTGCTGGATTGGATAGAATTCTACTAACAGAAAAGCAATTCTTGTTTTCCTATAACAAAGTTCCAAGATGGGACTAGCCAACATCCTGTAACAAAGTGATCCATAATTTACTGTTTTCTTGGTCAAGTTTCCTTCTTGTCAGGAACTTTTACAAATGGAAAAGCTGTTGTTTACAATGACTGCCTATTGTGTTGATTTTAGAGCACCTTTTGTCTTCACCAGTAAGACTTCTAGTTCCAGTTGTGGGGTTTGTATCTTGTTCGAGGGCACCACTTGTCCTGTTTGTGCATGGTTCATTGTTCTAAGACCTCTCCTCCAATAGTGTTAGCTTCAGTTCCAGGAAACACGTTTACCTGAGTCAAGCCCACGTGCTCTTTGCTGTGTTAAGTTTGTCACTTTCACTGTCAGCTCAGGACACTCTACAGGAAGCGCCCGCACCCCTTTGGTTTTCTACAGTCGTCTCTGTTTCTAATGGTGTGGCTCTGGGTACAGTGCACTGTGCTGTTATTCATTACATTCTCTAAGCCACTTTCCCATTGTGGCTCTCTGGCATATATCAGCCAAAACTTCAGCAATATCTTATTACAGCCCACAGGGGTTTGTGTGTTCCTTAAATTTCCCGAGGTGCCAGACTTCTAGGAATTCTATTTCCAAGACATGGGATTGCCTCTCAGTGAGAGTAAGGTCATCCTTCACCGGCTCTTGGCTGCTCTGTAGTTACTGTGATGAACCACAGATTCATTCATGGCCTTTGTCAGTTACCTTAGCTTTGGAGGAGGGGTTGAATTAAAGCAAGGTGCTTTTACTTAGCTAGGAAAATAGAAGCTTGGCCTGTGTGTGTGTGGGTGGGGGGAGGCATGGTTAGGTGTCTTTAAATACAGAGCCATTGCATGGAAAAGCAATAACACCAAAGACAGGTGGTATCAGATACACAGCTAAGATGGATTGATGTGGCAAGAGTTAGAGGGAAGCAGGCTTTCCAGTGTGATGGAACAGGCTATCTTGTTCATATAGCAGTATGAAAGGGGAGTGAATGGCTTCTTCAGCCCCAGGTTCTCAGACACAGGGCACAGGTGCTTCAGTTTAGGCTGGCTGACCATGGTGGGGTGGAGGTGGAGGCACTGTGCACGGGGTACTTGCAAAGCAGAGTTTCAGTGTATAAGTGGGTCCCTCTTAGGATACCTTCCAGCCTCCCAGATCTGAAATGGCTAAGCCACTCTGAGGATGTTTCTTTTCTTTTGTAAAGCAGGGAGCATGGATTGTTTTTGTGATTCAAGCTAAGGAAGTCTCATCATGGACTATTTCCCATCCTCTTACTTTGAAATGATCATACTTGTAGTCACATTGTACTTAGATTTTGTAGAGGGAGGCAGGGCCTCAGCATAGTTCTACAGGCTGTTCACTGCACGTAGAGGGCTAAGCTTACTCTGCTGGCCAAGCTATGTGCCTACCCAGAGGAAGGGTCCATCTTTCTAATTTGCAGAAAATCATTAATTATCGCCTTACCAAGTTGAGTGCCAAGAGGGCTGGGTCTCTCTAGCGGAGGCATAGTTTTGTCATCTGTTGGAATAGATCTATTTCTGGTCTAACCTGAAGATGCTGCTCATGACTGTGAAGGGAAGCATAACTTTTCATTCTTGGTTCATCAGGATTGATGAACTTGAGCCTAGACACACCTGTGAATTTGTTCGTGGGTTGTATGAACACTATGCTAACCATTGCCATTAATGGTGCAAAGTTCCATTAAGCATCTAAGTATTTTCACTGACTCACCAAGCATTCGGGTCCTTGGATGCACTGGAGGATTTGATGAAGTTTTCACTCTTCGTCTGGCTGTTTGGCCTTATGTGGACATCACCCTTGTGCATTTTCCTTCTGAACCCACATTTCTTTTGACTCTTCCTTTCACCTTCAACCTTAGAGGCAAATAAATATGGTGGAGAAGCAGTGGAGGATATGTGAATGCTGGACACATTAAGTCTCTTTGGGGGCTCACACTTATTCTAACCAAATTCCTGATTGTACATACAATGAGAAGAACATGAAAGAATCCAGTGCACCACAGGCAAGATTAGTTGTTTATAAAATAACAACAACAAAATGAAAATGAAATATGCCTCAGGTTGCTAATACAGAGCAGCTGTTTTTGAACAGGCTTGGGAGATTTGAAAGGTGGTTGTGCATTTGTAAAGTGTCCAGGAGAGGATTCCTTAAGCCTTTCCCCACCCTCAGGCCATGTGATCCCTCCTCCCTCCTCTGGAATGTGGAGGAAATATTCCACACCCATCCATTCACAAAAAGCCTTCCTCCACTTCTCTCTGGTGCTGGCTGCAGCTCTATTCCCTGGCTCCTGCACCCCCCCATACTATTCTCAGACAAGTGAAGAACTTGTTCCCTCTGCCCTCTGCATCAGTCCTGTGATTTTCCTACTGTGCCCAGTCACCCTCAGTCTCCTGAATTTAACACACACTGCACTTCTATGCAGGTTTGCTCAGGAATCGCTGCTCTCTTAGCTACCCCGGTGGTTCTGCGTTTCATTGCTCTCTTCAGAACTCTCCACTGTCCTTCATTACTCCAAGTCAGTCTCAGTCTCTCTCTCTCTCTCTCTCTCTCTCTCTCTCTCTCTCTCACACACACACACACACACACACACACACACACACACACACCATGGGGAAGACCCACATAGGGATAAAGACATGGGGCTAGGGTGGGTTGGGGTGCTGGAAAACAGAAAAACATCCTCTCCTAGGACCATCATTTCAAAACAGAAATTCCCAGTTTCACACCAAAAGGTAGAAAGAACAGATTTTTTTGAGCAGAGGCCATTCTTTTAAAGTGAATAACTTTAGCCGTATAAACATTCACCACTTTTAACTTCATTTTTCTCCTGTTAACTCCTTCATTCAACATAATTATAGATTTCCAACCAATATTTGGAGGCCACTGGTGTAAATGATTCCCAAAGAGTGAGCTTTTCCTTTCAGCAGCAAAACAAATACAAAACCCACCAGGGACGCCCATCTTGCCTGGTCAGGGCGCCACCAGATGCTTTGGCCAGAGGTTCACCCCTGCTGTGACTAAGGGGGAGGAGGTTGCTCCCCGCTGTGGCCTCCCAGGAGGCAGCCTGAGGGACGAAGAGAACTAGGGGCACCATCCAAGGTAGATTTTTGCTAGAGCCCTTGAGGTAAAGATTTTACCCTGAGGCTGCAGGCTGCAGTACAGCCTAGTTCTAGCTGGGGTGTTTTAACACATGTGAGCACGCTCAGCTCAGCCTCTGGATTTTTCCTCTCTTGGAGTATATGCAGACATCAAACGTTTACAGTTATCAGTCTGAAAACTGTAGACTGTGTGAGGAGGCTGCATTTTAGACAGTGAGGTGAGCCTGCTTAGCTGCAGGATGCCCTGGGAATGCCTGCAAGAATGGGTTCAGAAAAACACTTGCTTCTGCCTGCTTTGCCTGGCTGTTCCTACCTCTGCCGCATTTGGCTTACACTTGTCAGCCTGCCTGGCTGGAAACGGAATGTAACAGAATGCATGAAAAGCCAAAGAAGGCTCAGCATTTAGGTATGGACTGAAGTTTATTTTCCCAGTGGGGCGTCTGGGCCCCTCGGATGAGCTAATGCACTGGTGGGTGTGACCTCACACCTTGCTCATTAAAATCAGTCTGTGTGACAGCAACAGTTGTGTGTCTAGAGCTGGTTATTCCCAAGGCTAGGACTGGACACGCAGCATTTATTAAGAACCAGCCCAATGTGGAAGGAGTCACACCTTGCAAATTCTGCTGTTTGCTTGCTGAAAAGGAGCTAAGGAATGCTACTTTTTAATTCAGACATATATTCCTGAAAAGATTTTCTATCATCTATAATTTACTTAAATACATATTATCTTCTTTTTGAACCTGTTTTTGATTTTCTTTCTTCCTTCCCATTGCCTCCTATCATTTTCTTCCTACTCCTTTTCTCCTTTTACTTTTCTCTTTTTTTGCCAATACTTTGTTTTTTGGCCTAAAAATTTGCTTTCCTTTAGAATAATAAACTAAATTTATGCTTCTCAGAAACAAGATTTTGTAAAAAAACAATTGGGGGGATAAAAATATAATTCAGTTCTTTATCTAGATGTAAAATATGAAGTAGAAAAAGGGAAAAATCATAGCCTGATTATCCATCCATATAAAGGTAAATTCAGTGTACTTCTCAAATTGCCCTCCTGAATTCATGGCACATATATGACAAATATGCCATATTCTGAGTTAAAAATGTAAAGCTTCAAGCACAGCCCCAAAAGACCCAGGTTGGGTTATTTGTCCTATTTAACTCAGTTTTCTTATCTATAAAATAAAAAGAATTTCACAGTATTTCTTAGAAAAGTTGCAGATTAGAATTATTCAGGTTCCTGGCAGTATCTTTGTTTTGGTCTCTTTGGGTTGCTATATTGAAATACCATAGACTGGGTGGCTAATAAACTTTGGAAATTTATTTCTCACAGTGTTGGAGACTGGGAAGTCCAACATCAAGGTGCTGGCGAGTTGGTGCCTGATGAGGACACACTTCCTGGTTCATAGACTGCTGGCTTCTTGCTTTGTTCTCAGTCCTCTCTGGGACCTCTTTTAAAAGGAACCCTGTTTGAGGGCTCCGCCTCAATGACCTAATCACATCTCAAAGACTGTTCTCTATATCGTCCATGTTTCAACATGTGAATTTCGAAGAAATGAAAACACTCAATCTATAGCAATTTTGTAACTTTAAATGTTTCCCTGAATCCATCCACCTTTAAACACTTGGAAATCAGGAGTTAGAACCTCAGAAATGTGCATTTATTAAATGATGGTTTCATAATCTCACACCTATTACCCATTGTAATTTTAGGAGTAGTTCATTAAATCAATAAACATTTGGAAATGCCCATTATAGGCTAGATTCCTTGCTGGGTTTATGAATTTCAAAGATTGGTAAGACATTTTTCCTGCCCTGTCTATAAAAATGGGAAGCAGGAAGTGCTACAACTGGATGAGGCTGGAGGGAGCAAGTCTTGAGACAAGGGGGCGTTTTGGTTGCATATTAAAAGATGTTGGAGCTGGGCGTGGTGGCACACTCTTGTAATCCCAGTACTTTGGGAGGCAGAGACCTGAGGATCCGGGTTCGCGGCCAGCCTCAGCTCTCTCTCTCTCTCTCCCTGTTTCTCTCTCTCTCTCTCTCTCTCTCTTTCTCTCTACTTAGTGAGGCCCTCCGCAACTTCGTGAGACCCGGCTTCAAAATAAAGTATAAAAAATAGGGCCGGGGGTGTAGCACGGAGGTAGAACGCCCCTGGGTTCAATCCCCGGTACCGAAAAAAATAAAAAAAATAAAAATAAAAGATGTTGGGTACTGAGTATATCCAGGTAAGTTTTGTGTGATGTCTCATCACTTTTTCTAATCTCAGTCTTTGGTTTGGATGTAGTGTTGCCTGTCAGAGAAGTTAAGTTAAAGATGTCACTGAGTATTACAGATTCTTAACAAGTGGCCTGTTGGGTACCATTTTACTACACAATGCTTTTATCCCCTTAAAGTGGAGTTAATAAATATCCTTGTAAACTTAGTGTACAAGGCACTAAACAAAACACATAGTTCTTACAGTATTATAGTGAAAAATAAAGAAAAAAGATTGCTATGGTTGAGATAAGTGTCCCCCAAAGGCCCATGTATTAGACATTTAGTCACCAGGTGGTGATGCTATTAGGAGGTGGTGGATGGAACCTTTAAGAGATGGGGCTCAGCTAGGTGTGGTGGCACACATCTATAATCCCAGTACTTGGCAGGCTGAGACAGGAGGGTCGCAGATTTGAAGCCAGCCTCAGCAACCTTGCAACGCTAAGCAATGCAGCAAGACTCTGTTTAAAAAAAATAAAAATAAAAAATAGGCCTAGGGGTTTAGCTTGGAGATAGAATGCCCCTGGGCCCAATCCCTAGTACAGGGGAGAGAGAGAGATGGGGCCTAGGGGAAGGAAGTTAGGTCACTGTGGGTGTGCCTTTGAAGAGAATATTGGGACACTTTCCTTTCTCTCTTACTTTGCCTCCTTGCTGACATGAGGTGAGCGACTTTCTCTGCCACATGAGCCCAAAGCCTTGGGCCAATGGACCATGAACTGAAACCCCAAAAACTGTGAGCCAAAAATAAACCTCTTCTCTCTTTTTACGTTGATTTATCTCAGATATTTGTTACAGCAATTAAAATCTGACTAACACAGAGATATATGGTAAATACTAGAAAGTTATCAAACCACTTATATGACACACACGTCTGTCATCAGCATAGGCATTATTATCACTGTCATTGTCTTCTCTATTAACACTGCTATTACTTGTGGTTCATGGTAATGTCTTATCAAATCATAGTGCTTTTATTTTTATTTTTTACATTTTTCTGCATCTTTTCACATGCTGTTCTATCTCTGAAGCTTGAAAAGCAGATTTAGGGTCCCATTCTGGATCCTAAGTGATCTTGATAAGTTATTTGACCTCTTTATACCTCAGTGCCCACAGCTGAGAAATGCACATTTAAATATCTATTTCATTAGAATATGAAAAGGACCCTGTAAGATCATGCATGTAGAGCACAGTGCTTGGCCAGAGTCTGACAGCTGAAAAAAAAAAGGACTTGCAGTGGGGTTCCCCAGTTATCTTGTGGAACCAATTATCTTGGTTCCCCAGTTACCACACTCAACTGCTATCGGAACATGGATCAAAGCCATAGTCTTCAGGCTCCTCTATCTTCTATTTTATTAGTATACATTTGATCTTCCAAATCAACTCACTAGATAAATTGGAGATTAGATAAAAAGTTCAGCTATTTATGGCACTGGGTGAGGGGGGTGAGTGAAGTATGTGCCTACAGATTTTTAATACTCCTCAAAAGACGGAATTTAATTACTTTTCCCTTAAGTATGGACTAGTCTTACTGGTGTACTTACAGCAAACGGAATACTGCAGAACTGTTGGGATGTCACGTCTGAAGTTAAGTTGTACAAGGACTGTGGCTTCCATCTTGGGTGCCCCTCCTGCTCTATCTTCGGAGTCACTCATTCTGGGGGACAGACAGTGGCCCAGTCATCAGGACACTCTAATAGCTTATGAAGAGGCCTACGTGGTAAGGAACTGAGCTTAGAAGAACACCCCCCCAACCAGGCCTTGAGATGACTGTGGCTTCATGAGAGACCCGAGCCAGCTAGCTGCTTCCAGATTCCTGACCCAAATGAACTGTGAGATAATAAACATTTGTTGATTTAAGTTGCTACATGTGAGGTAATTTGTGACTCATGCAACATCTATGTGCAAAACAGAATTTAAAGCCTTTTAATTTTTCAATTTGGTGCATATTTTTTTTTTTTGCGGTACTGGGGATTAAACCCAGTGGCATTCTACCTCCGAGCTACACCCCCAGCCCTATTTATTTATTTATTTATTTATTTATTTATTTATTTTTTCAGTACTGGGGATTGAACCCAGGGGCATTCTACCTCTGAGCTACACCCCCAGCCCTATTTTTTATTTGTTATTTTGAAACAGGGTCTCACTAAGTTGCAGAGGGCCTCACTAAGTAGCTGAGGCTGGCTGCAAACCAGGATCCTCTGGTCTCAGCCTCCCAAGTACTGGGATTATAAGCGTGCACCACCACACCTGGCTAATTTGGTGCATATTCTAATATGCCTCAGGCATCTCTGTGCTGGGGTGACCAGGTTGCTGGGATGGCTCCCCAGGTACCTGTATTCAGATTGTTTTTAAGGATGAAAGTTTCAAAGGACAGTGGTGGACTTCTGGGCAAGCTAGAGCAGGATTGCTGTACACTTGAAGTTCAGATCAGCCTTTCCTTAGAATCTTAGATGATTTGCTGCTTTAGCAGAAACATTGAGTCTGATCCTAGGCATGGGGAGAGAATCTGGCTTCACTTCCCTGATGAGGCCTTGAACTCTAGGAGGTTAAGTGACTTGCCCTGGATGATGCAGCTGGCCAGTGGCTGGGTTCCTGTGGTTTTCCTCTTGCACACCCAGGACTATTTGATTACAAGCAACAGAAACGGATTCTGACTCTTGAATCAGTGCTGGGATGACATCAGGGGCTCAGAGCTGTCTGCAAACCTAGAGAGGTAGGTGTCTTCAGTGGCCCAGAGCAGTAGTAGAGTCTCCCTGGGGTGATGAGCTGCAGCCACGTCTCCTATCCTCTCTTCCTTGACAAGGATCAGGTTCTCAGGGGAGGTCTTGGCAGTTAGAGCCCTTTTCTGGCTGTCCTGCAGGGTGAAGTTCATGGCTTTTTTTTTTATTTACCCTTCTGTAAAGCCTAAATATGTAAAAGAAAAGTAGCTCTGCAAAGGAATCAAAGTTCTGTAGAAACAGGGAAGAGATACTTCATAATGCTCCCCCCAACAGAAGGCCTACTGCACACACTTTTCTCAGATTTTCTGAGAGTTTTATGTAAACACTCACCAGTACTCCTATCCCCAGGAGAGGAGAATGAACCTTCTCTCCACGTTGCTAAGGTACAGTGGCCTTCATAAAACAAGATTGCGAGGAAGCACAGGTGTGTGTGTTTTCTAGGACCGCCATCACAAAGGACCATATGCTAGTGGCTCCGACCCACATGCACTGATTGTCTCCCAGCTGTGGAGGCTGCAGGTCCACACTCAAGTGTCAGCAGGACCACCCTCCCTCTGAAGCCTCCAGGGGAAGGAACATCGTTGTCCCTTCTAGCTCTGGAAGCTCCAGGTGCCCCTTGGCTTGTGGCAGCCTCCCTCCATCCTCTGGCTTGTTCTTCTGGTGTCTGTGTCCAGACACTTCTGATACAGACACTAGGCACATTGATTTGGGCCCATCCTAATAACCTCATCTAACCTGATTACTTCTGCAAAGATGGTCTTGGTGGCACACGCCAGAGGTTAGGGCTCAACCCCTCTCTCAGGGGACCTAAATTAACCTGCTGCGCCAGGTCACCCTGGCATACTTGCTCTGCAGCTTGGAAGGTGAGCAGGTGATACCAGGATTTTCCAATCATCAAGTGCCTTTATTTGTGCTTTGACTGCACTGGGCATGTTTTTAGCTGCTTGAGAAAACACTTGAGGGGCCCTGGTTTGGGTTGAGGTGGCGTGCTTACTACTCATGCACTTTAGAAAGCCGTCCCGGTTTTGCTTGATGAGGATGACACAGACTACACACAGCATCCGAAGAGAGGCTCATCCATGCAAAGACATGTTGATGCCAGTTTAAAAGGAAGGACATGGATTAGCACTTAAGTGAATAGCATGCTCATGGAGAGAAAAGACTCTGACATGAGCAGGCTTTCACAGAAACTTCTAGAATGTCAGATTCTGTTGGTTTTTGTGTGTGTGTGTGTGTGGTGCTAGGGATGGAACCCAGGGGCCTTCTACCTCTGGGCTGTGCCTCCAGCCCTGTTTTATTTTTTATTTAGAAACAGGGTCTTGCTAAGTTGCTGAGAGTCTCACTAAGTTGCTGAGGCTGTCTTCAAACCTGTGATCCTCCTGTCTCAGCCTCCCAAGTACTAGGATTACAGGTGTGCACCACCAGGCCCAGCTTTAGACTATATTTTGAAAGTGAGTTTTGTTTTAAATTTTATAATATATGTTCACAAAAATTTGAAATTAAAGAAGAAAACAAATGTAGTAAGTAACAAACATGGTTGCTATTAACTTAAAAACTCAAGTATGCTCTATTTCATGTATTGATTGATTAGGTCATTGATTCATTGATGGATTAATTTTCTGTTATGAAAACAACGTGGGAGATGGTGTTGAATTCAGAGGGAAGTAATCACTCAAAGTTAGCATTATGGGACAGTATGAAATCTTGGCTTTTATTTCCTAACCCTAATTTTTGGCCCTAAGCTAATTAAACACATCAAGTTATGGTTGGTACAGCAACTGGTTTCTCTGAAAATGGCATGTCCCAGGGATGCCCTAAGTGGATTATTTGGAAACAGTCTGTTTAGTCTGTTTCTGCCTCTATAACAGAATATGACAGACTGGGTAAATTGCAAACAGTAGGAATTTATTTGGCCTACTTTTCTGGAGGCTCGGAAGTCCAGGATCCAGGGGCCTTATGTGGTGAGGGCCTTCTTGCTGCATCCAACATGACAGAAGGGCAAGCAAGCACATGCAAGAGAGAGAGAGAGAGAGAGAGAGGACAAAAGGGGCTGGACTTAGAGCAAACCCACTCTCTCAGTAACTGACCCACTCTCAAGATAATGGCATTTACCCATTCATGAAGGTGGAGCCCTCCGGCCCTAATCACATCTTAAGTGTGCCACCTCTTAGTACTGTTAGAAAGTCAGTTTCCACATGACTTTTGGGGGAGCATTCAAACCACAGTGCAGGGTTCCTGGAGTCTCTGGGCAGAGCTCTCCTGGCCTCTGTAGATTTGTATTCTTTGACATCCTCATTCTTTCTTTGACACAGGGGATAAGGCAGGGGACAGAGCCACCCTTAAAGCCAAATGTGTCTCTGGAAGAATGACTGCAACTCACTTTTCATTGGATGTTCTAGCACTTGAGTCCCAGGGTCACCAGAGAAACAGATGCTGATTCATCAAGAAACGGGGATGATCTGCACCAGGTTCTCCCAGGGGACTCCCTCCGAGCCCTGTGCTGCAGTTGCCTGGGTGCACCATGGAGCCGGCAGAGCCCACCTCCTCTGTTCTGTGGGGGAGGAACTTGGGACTGAGAAGTCTCAAGAGGGAAGGCTCTGAAGGTATGGGGCTAACACTCAGAGCTTTCTTTTCCCAACTATTCTTGCGTCTAGGCGTTTGGCTTCAGTTAAGTGTGAGATGAGGAGGACACATGCAGGCACATCCACATCTGTGCTACCTGCTCCGTGACAGCCATGCAGCGTGCTTCTTCACGTATCGCTTCTCTCTGTAGCAGCCCCAGGGTGCAGTGGAAAACATACACTTTAAGGTCCCTGAGGTTCTGGGTTTAGATCCTTCCTCTTCCACCGATGAGCTGTGAGTCGTTGAGCCTGTTGCTTACCCTCTCTGAGCACAAATCTCCTCTGCAAAGAAGAGGTCACATCATGTGCCTCCTGGGATTTGAATAAGGGCAACAAAGTTCTCAGAAGAGTGCTGGGCACACAGTAAATGCTCAAGAGATGATACCTATAACATCTTCCACTAGGGGTATCCTGGAAGCATATGGCAGGAATGGAACTGAGGCCATTTATACAAAGGTTGTCATGAAAAACATTTAGGGTCATAAAGACCATTTCTTGGAATTATGTCATTACTCACTTCAGAATAGAGAAAGTGCATGATGCTATCTATCTATCTATCTATCTATCTATAATCTATCATCTATCTACTTTCTTTTGTGGTGCTGGGGATTGAACCCAGGGGCATTCTACCTCTGAGCTACACCCCTAGTCCTATTTTATTTTTTTATTTGGAAAGAAGGTCTCACTAAGTTGCAGAGGGCCTTGCTAAGTTGCGGAGGCTGGCTGCGAACCTGCCATCCTCCTGTCTCAGCCTCCCAAGTACTGGGATTACAGGCGTGTGCCACCATGCTTGGCTGCATGATGCTTTTTAAAAGGTTAATTTTTCTTCTTTCAAATCTGCCTGGAGGCTTATGAGAGATATGCTGTGAAAATTAGATCAATAAATGTAGCTTGCCAAATAATGTCCGAGGGGAGGTCTCAGCCATTTCCATGGATGTGTGGGCCTCAGTGGGGTCCTGTGCTCCTGGTGGAGGAGGGATGCACCCTGGGGTGGGCTGTGGCATCACCTGCCTTTCTCTCCAGCAGCGCCCCTCCTGTTTAATTGGCGGCTGGGCAGGGCCTGTGAAGCCCACAGCGGCTGGGGTCTGACGCCTGCTGCTCTATGTCTCACATCTCCCACCCTGGGCCTCCCCATCTTCCAGGGGAGCAACTGTCTCTAATAGGGTGGCTGTGACAGATGCTGTGGGAATTCTGAGTTTGGGATAATGAGCTGTCATATGTCATTTCACTTAAACACAATAATACAAATATTTTGATCAAACATTTTCTCCAGCTGTTGAGCGAAAGCAATAAAAGCAGCGGGGAGTGCCAGTGAATTCCCTGTTTCTGAATCGCTTTACCCTTTCCAAGCTGTTGCCTATTAACTCTTCCTGTCTCTGCCTCCCTTCCCGCTCCTTTTCTTGGCCCCTCTGACTTTTCACAGCATGCCAAGTCCAGGCTGTAAATAAAGTGACCAACTTCAGGGATGTGTAGGGATGAAGTTGACCACAGCTTTTATTAGACATCCCTGTCCCTTGGGCTGGCTTCGGAGCAGCTGCAGCTGCCATGACCTCATAAAACCTGGCTTGGTCTGGCCCCCGCGGCCTCTACCTCCCTTCCCTGACCTGAGGTGCAGACCTGAGCCCAAGGACTCCCATGAGCACATCTAACTTTTAGGCAACTGTCTTTTGAGATAACCAGTCTTTGATGGCACCTGGCCCTAGGACCTTCCTCTGGTTGGAGTTGGCTTTGATGGTTAGTTTCCACTGTGGAATTTTCTAGCTCCTTCCTGCTTGCTCTCCTTGTCTTGATCTGGCTTCTGGAATCCCTTCATTCCTTCTCTCTGGCCAGGGCTGAAGGCAGGCACAGTGGAGAGTCAGGGCTGGAGGGGCCCCAAGCACACACTCCTGGCATATTGCAGCAGTTCTGCCTCTGTGCCCCCCACCCCTGCTCCCAGCTTTTTAAATCTTTGGCCTCAGTTTTAAGAGTGGTCACTAATTCAGCCATGCTACCAGGCTTACTGGTTTGTTTCTCGTGCTAGCTGACTTGCAAGAGCTAGAGCAGATCAGGTGCTTCCAAACTCTAAAGTCAGCCTCACACGTGAGGGTCTCTCCCTTCCCTCCCTTTGTTCCTGGGACGTGAATCTTTCTGAGCTAACCTGCATCCCCTTCTGGGTTCCAGGACCTTGATCCCATGGGCACACCCCTCTGTCAGTGTTCAAGCCCTGGCTGTGACTTGGCGCGTGGCTTCCGCTTCCCCCAGTAAATAGGGAACCCTGCCCCACCCCGGGACTTCTGCCCTTGCATCTCTCCTGCCCTCTCTCTTCTCTGCTGAAGGCCTGACTCCCCAGAGTCTCCCCTCAGCCCTCCTTCCTCACCACCCAGGTCCCTGCAGATGTACACCTGTGCTTCCTGGTTGTCCAGCCCAGCTCCCTGCATTTGTTTCACCTGCTTCCTTTGCTGCTTCTCCGGTGCCTCTGATATTTCCTTCTCACACAGTTTTGCCTCCTCTACTCATCCCTTGCCTGTCTCTCCATCACCCCATCGTATCACCACCTGCCCTGTGTTCCCACCCCCGCCTGATGTCCAGGTCACACTTGGCTCTCAACTTCCAGACCTGAATCCACCTCCCTGCAGGCATCTACCTGGAGCTTGGATGCCAGGGCCCCGCCAAGCTCCACACGTGCCAGACTGAACCCATTGCCCGTCCGTCCGCTTGGATGCGAGGGTCCCGCCAAGCTCCACACACACCAGACTGAACCCATTGCCCGTCCGTCCTCCCAAGCCCCTGGCTCCCAGGACACCATTGACCCTCCCCTGGGCTAGAGCCCTGGGAGTCAGCCCAGCCTTCTTTCTTTTTCTTCCCAACTGTATCCTTTGTCCTTTTGCTCTTCATCCACAGAGCCTCTTTGGCCCCATGCACCTCCATTCCCACTGCCCTGCTTGGACTTTTAGACCTTTTACATCTCCTGCACCCCACCTTGATGTCATCCCACTCCAGCCATTCTCCATGTTGCCACGAAAGCAGTATTTCCAAAACTCATGTCTGATCTCCTTCACAACCCCCTGCCTGGCTGGACAGCCCAGAAGGCCTTCCATGGCTTGGCCTCATGTTCCTCCATGCCTCTCTAGAGGGACAGGTCTCCAAGTGCGGTCCCCACACTAGCGGCATCAGCACCGCCTGGCAACTTATGAGAAATGCAGATTCGCAAGCCAGGCATGGTGGTACACGCTCGTAATCCCAATACTTGGGAGGCAGAGACAGGAGGATGTGGGTTCAAGGCCAGTCTCAGCTACTTAGTGAGGCCCTCCGCAACTTAGTGAGACCCTGTTTCAAAATAAAGAATAAAATAGGGCTGGGGATGTAGCTCAGAGGTAGAATGCCCCTGGGTTCAATCCCTAGTACCGCAAAAAAAAAAAAAGAAAAAGAAATGCAGATTCTCTGACCCTACCTCAGGTCTAGCCAGAGAAAAGCTCTGGGCTCAGGCTCGGCATTTTGCTTGTTTGCTTGCTTGTTTGTTTGTTTAGCATTTCTGGGGATCCAACCCAGGGCCTAGAGTGTACTAGGCATGCACTCTATGCACTCTATTACCGAGCTATGCATTCTCCCCCTGCCTGTAGTTTTTTGCTTTTTTTTTTTTTTTAATGGTACTGGGTATTGAACCCGGGGGCATTCTGAGCTACACCCCAGCCCATTTTATTTATTTATTTATTTTTTGGAAACAGGGTCTCACTAGGTTGATGAGAGTCTCACTATGTTGCTTTAGGCTGGCCTTGAACCTGCTATCCTCCTGTCTCAGCCTCCCAAGTACTGGGATTACAGGCCTGTGTGCCACCACGCCCGGCTGCAATTTGCATTTTAACCAGCTCTCCAAGGTGATTTGGTGGCTTGTGGAAGTCCTGACCTGCTGATGGTCACTGAGCACCTCATCCCTGAGCATGCCCTCTGTCTGTAGTGCTTTCTCAACAGGCCTTTTTTCTCTCAAGGAAAGCAAGCTTCTCTGACTCCGCCCTCCCTCCCCTACCTGCCCCCTTCCCTCTGATCTCCTGGTGTGCCTCTTTTATCCCAGTACACATTAGTTTGAGCTGCTGTAACTATTGGTGACTCAGAATCTACATGCTCCCCTTCCCTGCGGGGGGTCCTGGGGAAGGCCTGTCCCAAGGCTCTCTGTGCCCACACCATGCCTGCCTGGGACCTTGGGTGCTGGCGAGGTCTGAACAGTGAATCGGTTTTTATTTATTCCTGTATTTCATGATCATTTATTGGATCTTGAGATATTAGAACTAAAGCACCTGGAAAATAATTCTGGGTTCTACTTGTCCTCTCTAAACTTTTTAGAGTAACTGAAAAGCTAAGAATAGTTGTTTACCAATGAAGCAGTGATTTTAAGGACATTTCAAGAGAAGCAAGTAACATGGACACTACTGTGATTTCTTCCTAAACTTCCTTGAAGGACCTTATGGGAAAGAGGAGAGACCAGTAGTGTAGAGGATGGGGGCTGGGGGAGGGATAGAGAGAGGGGGGAAAGAGTCTTGGGGAAGGAAACAGACCAAATAATGGTATGTGCCCATAAGAATGTATCGCTGTCAATCTCATTAGCATGTATGGGGAAGGAGAGGGACAGGGTAGGAAGGGGGGAAAATACCTTCCTTGCAGCTTCAAGAGTCCTCTTGGACACTGGCCTCTCCTCATCTTCTATCTATACTTCTCCATTGTCCTCTGTTTTCAGAGAAAGACAGTGTTTTGACAATGTTCTTTCTCTGTTTTAACAGGAGAATGCAGGACTACAGTTAGATTTTGGTGTTTATCTGCATTGAAGAAGGGAGCTATGTCTTTGATGCTCAGTCTTGAGTTTATTTGGGAATGTGACCCTTTCATGATTTTCACCTCCTGAGGACCTCTTCCTTCGGAAAGGAAAATACACTTCGTTCTCTGGATAAAGGTCCCACAGAGGAGTATTCCCTTACTCTTAAGAGTCCCTGTTATTGTGTGTGTTTTTTTTCTTTCGTAGATTTATTACATTAGCATTTAATTACTCTTCATGACAGTATTAAATTTCATGAGTGATTTATAGTTTTAATAGAGACTTGTATGATTTATTGCAGTCGGCATTTGAGGTTTACCAAATTCTTAAGAGCCATGAGTACTGGAATTGCTTAATCTGACCCTGTCCAGCACAACCACAGCATGGGTGAAACCCCAAACTCAAGTATAATAGGGACAGCCGCACCACCCACCCCATTTTTTATTTGATGTTACTGCCTACCATTGTGATGTGTGTGGGGCGGTGACAGTGGGTATGTGTATGTTCTTAAATAGAAAAGGGAGCGTAGGAGTCCTTCTGTGTTTTAAAAATATGATCCCCAAATAGTTTCCCGTGTCTTGGTTGGATAATTATGATGTACCATCTGGGGAACTGGCCCTGGTGGATCCCAGATGTTCTTGAGTTGCAGGGTCCCAGAGGAAGCTGGTGACAGGCATGGGGCTCTGTTTCCATCTGCAGAGGGGTTCCAAGGCCAGGGTAATGCCCCCAGTATCCTGCTGGACAGAGTAAGGGCTGGCTTGCTGTCCAGCAGGTAGCTTCAGGGCTCAGCAGGCTGTAGACTCTGCTCCATTCTTGGGTCTTCTTGCAAAGAGAAGCTCAGACCCTAACCTGCTCGCAGTTTGTCACCTGGTATTTTCAGTGCAGCCCACGTCTTTGTTGGGAAAAGCATTGATTGGAATTCTGAAAACACCCAGACTCTGTGCTCCTGCCCTGGTCCCAGTCTTGAACTTCCTATCTGTGCATCCATCTACTGCTCTGGGTCAAGTGTTTTCCCCCCACACAAGCACAAGGTGCAGCAGTTGCTAAATGAACATTATTATTTCAATGAGATGTTGCCTCCTTATTTTAAATGGGGATGAGAAGGAGCACTGCTTTCGCTTTCCTGTTTTCTCAGATGACTTTACCCACTTGCCCTTCTAGAAAAAAAGGTGTGCTCTGGAGCCCTGCCTTCTCCCTCTCTGGTGGTGAGGATAATCCTCTAGGGCCCTTGGCCGAGGGGCAGATAATCTCTCCAGGGTTATCTGTTAATTACCAGTGAATGTGTGAAGTATTTGTGAAAAGGCTTTTGAAGTGAGCTCCACGTGCTGCTGCCCGGGCTCCAGCACAGCCCAGCTTCCTGGGCAGAGGTTTCCTTGCTCAGCTTGGTTCCCCCTCAAGTACTGGTGGTATTCTCTTGCTAAATTGTTTGCTTTTCTAATGAAGTGAACTGTTTGTTTGACTCTGTGGTGGAAGGTATTTAACTAGCGACTAAAGTAAACGTTGGGGACATTCAAATAAGCCATGCATATCTGCTTTGTGAAGGGAAGGAAAATAGTTTGGCCTCCCTCACCTCCGGGAAGAGTCGTTAAGGAACTGTTTAAATAATAAACTGAGCCGAGTGAGCGGATATTGCTGCAGCCAGTCTGGGCTTTTGTGCTAGCCCTGGCTGGCCTGGGAATTCCTCTGCAGCAGCCACAAGGGGAGGAGAGAGCTGCTCAATTCTTGCAGTTAGTAATTGTGAT
The DNA here is from genome assembly GCA_004027185.1 of Glis glis. NCBI lineage: Eukaryota > Metazoa > Chordata > Mammalia > Rodentia > Gliridae > Glis > Glis glis. Next base: position 155,506 of record PVJS01000061.1, read on the forward strand.
TTATTTATGTGTGGAGGGACTTCTGTTTCATTCAGATTAAAACAAGCTCAATTAGCCCTCAGGGTGGCAGGCGGAATGGCGGGGTGACTTTGTCAGCCAATGGCCAAGGCCCCACTTGCAGCAAAAGTGTCATCCTGGAGTTCATGCCTGTGGCCTGCTGGCCTGGCTGGAGGCCCACTGCTGGTGCCTGAGAGAACTTTCTGAGATACTGGAGCCACTGGACCAGAGCATGCAAGGCTAAATTGGGGCCCCCATTTAGTACCGCTTGTTGTGGTCAGGGCCTCTGGGTAAGAGTGGAGTGTGAATGCTAATGGGGGAGCACCCATAACTATGCCTTTTAGCAGCTTCTAGCTCTGGTTGCAGACTAGAGTGAAGCAGAAAAAGATGGAAGTGGGAGTACTTGTGAGGGAAGGATAGTTGCAAGTACGACTGGCTACATGGTTTGTGAACTCAGGGCAAAAAGAAAATGTGGGATCCTCGTTCAAAAATTATCAAGAATGTCAAGATGGTGACAGAACATTAAAACAAGCTTGGACCCTTCTGCGCTTGGGCCCTTCCAAGCCAGGGCCCAGAACTGTACATGCCACCTGCCCACAGAGCCAGGGCGCGGCAGTCAGGCAGATCTGGGCTCCAGGCCAAGCTTCATCACTTCCACCTGAGTGGCTTTCCGTCATATCTCCTCTGATCTGCTCTGAAGTTCAGGAACCAGGGTAGATCCTGCCTTCCGAATTTAGGGATGAAAGCTATGGAGAACCCTTCCTGTGCCTCATGATTCATGAGAGCTTGAGGACAGGGAGCCTCATGGCCTGAGCCATCAGATTAGCTGCAGAGCTGAACATGACAGTAACATGACATGTAACCGTCATGTTATATTTGCCTTAGACATGTTTACATGTTATGACAGTTACATGACAGTAAACATGCAGTGGTGTTTACTGTCATGTCAACTGGGATGTTGGTGTTGAGGGAGGAGAATTTAGAAGTAAGTCCCTGCATACTGTAGGGTTTATGGGTCCCCTTCACATCCATCACTTGGTGCCTTGAGCAACTTTGCAAAGTAAATAGTACTGGGTCTTACTGGCTTTATTTTATGGATGAAAAGGGTCCGTATTATGACTTAGTTGTTATTTTAATTTGTTTATATGGAAAGCTGTAAAATATGGCTTAAAATGGGGAATGTTCCCAGCTGCTGCGGATGCAATGGACAGCAGATGGACTGGCCTGGGAAGGGTGCGGCCAGCTAAAGGTCACAGCATGCCTCCAGTGTGCTAAATGTTTGCCTCATCCCGATTCTGGAGAAGAGAAACTAAGGGCAAAAGATGTTTCTGAGGATTCACACTGAGAGAGTGATAAATTTTGTGCAAATATATATTGGCACAAAGATGACCAACAGGTCACCATCAATTAGGTCTATTGCCTCTCATCAATTATGAAACCCATGCTTTGTTTTTCGTTTTTTTTTTTCTTTTTTGCGGTACTGGGGATTGAACCCAGAGGCATTCTACCTCCAGGCTATACCCCCAGCCCTATTTTTTTATTCTTTATTTTGAAATAGGGTCTCACTAAGTTGCGGAGGGCCTCACTAAGTAGCTGAGGCTGGCCGCGAACCCGGATCCTCTGGTCTAGCCTCCCAAGTACTGGGATTACAAGTGTGCACCACCACACCCGGCTTCATGATTTGTTTTTAAATGCATCAATCTCATATTATTATACCTTTAATATCTAGCAACACTAGGAAACAGCAAAGAAGTGTGGGCAGCAGTCTTGCTCTCTAGAAATGTGTGTAGACTCCACTTTGACAAGTGGCAGCTCATTGTGGAAGTGCAGGATGGGGTCATCTGTGCAAGGGTGTACCCACTGTTACCAGGAGACAAGCAAGCACATGTGTTGAGGCTGTAGTCCCTAGGACTATAGGTGTGCACCCAAGTCAACCAGGTGGAGATACAGACTCCAAGAGTAGACCTGCTTCTCTGTCCTCAGGTGCCCATGGGAGCAAATGGACAACATTCAGTTCAGACACCTACCAGGTATAACTTTGTAAAGACTGAGCCCTATGCAGCTTGTCTAGAAACCAGAGGTCTCATTAGGGAGAAGGAGGAAAGGACTCTGATGGAATCACTTATAGACTGTATGGAGGCTGGGCCTGTTGATATAAGGTGTCTCAGGAGGAGGGGGCCAGCAAAGTCACCCGCTGAGGCAGCAGGAGGGGAAGTGGCAGGAGAGCTTGAGGACTCAGGAAGCAGACAACCAAAACCTCTATTCACTCAGAAGCTCACTGAGAACAGTTTTAGAACCGCTGGCCTCTCCCCAACAGTGCCCAATTGAATAGACTAAAGGGTTTATTGACTCACCTCCTAATCCTAAAGCAGAACACTGGTCATTTGAATCCCTCTTGGATTTTGTTTTCCTAAACTGTAGAAAACATGGAGGAAGAGTGGGAAAGGAGTGGCCTCTGTCTTGGTGGGCATGGTGGGCTTGTGGGCCCAGGATGAGGTACCTCTTAGACATCCAGTGGCATTGTCATGGGAGTAGGTACATCAGAGGCAACAGATCAGAGGTAATTTGAAATATACTCAGCATTCTAGATGGACTCGAGCTAAGAATCAAAATAAGGCAGCTGTGAGTTTTGTAGCTGCACAGTCAGGAATTTGTATGGGGCAGCTGCAGGCTGGATGTGGGCTTGGGAAAGTACTATTAAGCAGACAGACATTTTAGAATCCCTCAGATGATGCCATTTCATATAAGCCCACGTGGACAATGTCTTTGTAAAATGTGTGACTGGTGGCTAACATAAGATTGCTGGAAAAGGAGAAATATAAGAAAAGTCGTTTTCCTACTTCCATTCTCATGAGCCAAGAAATGTGAAGAGGATCTTTTCCAGTTAAGTAGTGGTGGATTCTCTCTCCTCTCTCTCATTTCCTTGTTCATCCTTGCAAGGGAACCACTTTGTGTGCTTTATTATTTTACAATCATGGTGAAAGAAGCACTTAAAATAAACTCTTTGCTTAAAAGCTTTGTGAGTTCTTGCAAACAATGATGCTTCATAGACAGTAAAAGTTCAGAGTTTAGGGACAAGAAGTAGAGCCTTTTTAAGCTCCCAGTGTGCAATAAACATGCTGGAATTTCAATGGATTCCAAAGGCGTAACAATAATAGCATTAAGAACTGGCAAAGGCCTTTGATGTTATTGACAAAAAAGGGGGACATGGGGGCAAAGGGGCCCCTGTCATTTCTGTCTTAAGCTTTTAAACTTTTGACCTCCAACCTTTTGTGTCAAAGAGTTCTTTCCATATGGGCATGAGCAGCCTGCTCAAGTATCCTGAGTTCACTGGAGCATCAACATTTCCTTGGTGGGAAAGAACTTTTGAGTCTTGGAAAGGTCCCAATGTGGGGGTTATTGCTAAGTGCCCACCATTGTCTGCCCTTTCATAGGAGTGGGGTGGTGAGGTGCTCACATGGAGTTACCCATTACCCAGCAGGCAGCCTTGCAGGTAGAAGGTGGACCTCAGAATACTAGCATTTGGCTCAGGATGTGCAGGCATTGGCTAGGCAGTGGCCCTGTGCATGCTCTGAACATACGGGTCGTGTGGAAACCTGCTTCCAGAGAGAAGGTGGGCCCATCCCCATGGGTTTCATCTTGCCTGTTGCTGGTTCTCCCAAGGTAGATGGAGTGTCCTGCAGTGCCCAGGAAGGAGAGCTGGCCTGGGCCATTGTTGCCATTACATGGCCTCAGTTTCCTTCCTTGTTTTCTCTCCCCTTCTTCACCTTTTCTATAATAAACATTTATTGAGTTCTGGGTCTGTAAGGATAAGCGGGCCTCTTCTGCTCTCATAGCCAGTCAGCCAGGGAGGGAAAGAGACGATACTGATCTCACAGTGTGTGCCAGGCAAACTCATCAGCACACTGCCCGGCAGGATAGTGGCACACGGTGAATAGAGCATGGTGTGCTTGTCCCCTCAGCCGTGCTTCCAGTTATTCTGCAAACGAGTGTTTGTGTGAGGGAGAAAGCTCAGTATGAATGCAAGGGCCCAGAGTCCAGTGAGCAAGAGACACAGCAAGGACAGGATGAGGTTGTACATAGAGTTCCACAGGGACTTCAGTGGCCCCAGCTTACCTGAACCATGAAGAAAGGTTCATGGGACCTCCGGGAACTTTGATGGAGGAGGTGGCATTGAATCTTTTTGCGCGCGTGTGTGTGGTACTGGGGATTGAACCCAGGGGCATTCTACCTCGGAGCTACACCCTCAGCCCATTTTATTTTTTATTTGGAAACAGGGTCTCACTAGGTCACTGAGAGTTTCTCTATTTGCTGAGGCTGTCCTTGAACCAGTAATTCTCCTGTTTCAGCCTCCCAAGTAATGGGATCATAGGTATGCACCACCATGTCCGGCTCTGGCATTGAATCTTAAAGAGATGGTAAGACCTGGATAAAAAGGAATTCATTCCCAATTGAGGGGACAACAGAAGTCATGGGAGTGGAAGACAGTCCAAGGAACCCCAGCTCTCAGGCAGGAAGTGGCCCACATGGAGTTAGGCTGGATTGGGCCGGCTATCTTGGGCACTATAGATTTGGGGAGGGAGGACATGGTGCAGACTGGGCATTAGGGATGTGAGCCTGGGGAGTATAGAAGATCCCCCATATCCACTGAGGATACATTCCAAGACCCCAGAGGATACCTAGAACCATGGTGCCAAGCCCCTGCATTAACTGTGTTTGCTTTACATGCATACCTATGATGAAGTTTCATTTATTAGTTAGGTACAGTAAGAGATTAACAATAATAACTAATAATATAATAGAACAATTATAACAATTACTATAATAAAAGTTATGTGAGTGTGGTCTCTCTCTCTCTCTCTCTCTCTCTCTCTCTCTCTCTCTCTCTCACAGAGTACCTTACTGTAAATACTATATTTTCAGACCACGGCTCACCATAACTAAAACTGCAGATAAGAGGGGAGTCCTATATAGTTTGGACAAGAAATCATAAAAAGCCTACAGTGTTATATTAGGAAGTAGTGTTAGGACTAGGGGTGTAGCTCAGTGGTACAGTGCTTGCCTGACTTGAGTGAGATGCCCAGCACAGAGGAAAGAAATAAAATTGAATGTCTAAGAACACTGGCTTTGCAGTAAAAACGATGCCTGGCTCCACCACTCTCTCCCCATATAACACTGGACAAGAGTCCTTACCATTTCCTCGTCCATACTCAGTGTACTTGCTTCTCAGGGACAGGTCCGAGGAAGAAATAAACGAAGTAATGAGTTTAAAGGCTTTGTACAATGCCTGATACATATTAAAGTATTGCTTGGATTGTACTTATACTCATGATTGTTTTATTATTATGATGATTTACTATTAATGGGGCAAACCTCAGAAGACCTTTAGTTGTTGATTGACAGGCACTACAAACTGGGTGGATGATGGAGATTAAAGGGGAGCATCAGAAACCTACTCTTCGAATGCTTCTTGTATAATTTTAAGCAAAAGAATTAATGTGTCATTCATTTAGTATTGCTATAAGGTTGCCACCCTGCTCACTCAAGACACTGCTGGTTGACCATTGACTTCAAAGTACTTCTGAATGAGACGGGCACAGTGGTGCACACCTGTAATCCCAGTACTCGAGAGGCTGAGGCAGGAGGATCACAGGTTGGAGGCCAGGAGCACACAGTAATTTAGCAAGATCCTGTTTTCCAAAATAAAAATAATAAAGTAGGACTGGGGGTGTAACTCAGAGGTAAAGCACGCTGGGGTTCAATCCCTAGTAACACACACACACACACACACACACACACACAATGGTCTTAGATGGTGGCTCTCTTGGATGGCGGCATCATTCTCTTTTTTGTGGGACTATGGAAACAAAGATCAGCCCGCTGGTGCTGGGAATCTTATCCCAGCTCACCTCTGGGCTGGCCTGGGTTTGTGTTGCCTGGCAGCTCCTCAGGAGCAGGGTTGAGAGTGGAGTGGGGACACCATAATGGTGCCTAGACTTCTGTCCCCTGGCAGGGATCGATCTCAGAGTGCCATGTCCGCTGAGTTTTGGTATTGGAATAGAACAAGCATCCCACAGGCATCAAAAGGCCTTAGTGTTATAGAACTTTGGACAGATCATTAGCTCATCTCAACAGATAATGAAATTTTCCCTCCTTAGTTCTCAGGATTATCTTGATATTAAGAAATGGAGAGAAATAAGACTTAAGGGAATAATGACAAGCAAGGCTTTGGAAATGCTGATTTTAGGGTTATCAAGAGGATTCCAGGAGAAAATGTATGTAAGTTTTATAAAATGTAAAGTATTATGTGATTTTGCTTTCACATTTTACTGCGTATTTCTGCTACTTTTGCAGCATTGAAAAAAATGTTTCAAAGCTCCTTTTTGAGTTGATTTATTTTTTGGATATATAAATAATTATACATATATTTGGATATAGCTTCTAGACCACATCCTTGCTGATGGATGGCTAACTAAACTGTGCAACTTCTCAGTCTGTTGACTGCAGGGCTTCTCTAGACACCAGCACTTTTTTTGTTGTTGTTGTTGCAGTACCAGAGATTGAGCCCAGGGGCACTATTTTCTTATTCTTTATTTTGAAACAGAGTCTCACTAAGTTGGGGAGGGCCTCACTAAGTAGCTGAGACTGGCTGCGAAACCGGATCCTCCTGTCTCAGCCTCCTAAATATTGGGATTACAAGCGTGCACCACCACGCTTTACCAGACACTTTTCAGGGAAACATTTTGTCCTCTGCTTTCATTTCATAAGCATTAAAGATCCATGTGTATGTATGTATGTATGTATATATATATACATATATATATATATATATATATGAATGAGCTAGGAGTTTGATTTTTTTGAATCATACTGAACAAAAAGTGTTGTTATTGATAAAAAATTTGTCACTAGTAACCAATTTCTGTCTTCTGATTTTTATTTTTATTTGTCACCAAAAGCACACCATTAGCATATTTCAAAGTTAGGTGGATTTGTCACTTTTCACTGTAGTAATTCTTCATATGTTTTCATGTGATTTCCCTTGGAGAGTTTAGATATAATGGCTGTGAACTCTCTCTCTCTCTCTCTCTCTTTCTCTCTCTCTTTTTTTTTGCTGCCTCTCCTTCTGGTTCCCTTTTCTCTTTCTGGCAGGAAAGCTGGAAGCAACAAAAATGTCATGGGTGCATGTATATGGGATTGCAGACAGAACACATTCCCACCCCTCTGGATGGAAGAATTTGATTGGCTGGCTCAGGGGGAGATGTGGTTTTGCATCTGCCATTGGATATCCAAAAGATGTGATCTTTAGATGAGAAATGTATAGATTTACTGACAAAAGGAGTCAGAAGGTTCCAGAACATAGAGAGATCAATTGTTTGTTCACTACCCAGGACACATTTGAAGTAGTAAAGACAGATGTCTCTTTTGTCAGTTCACTTGCAGAGAGTGATTTATCACTTTCTTTTGGAAAACCCGTAATTATGTTTGTTAAGGAGCATGGACTCAACTGTTATAAAAAGGATGAATTATGGTATAACCAAAGTGTAGTGGTGAGTATGCTTGTATTTTTGCACAGAAGAAATGGTAGAAAGCTTGCCTCTTGAGTGGTGGGGAATGCCCATGGAAGTTTACACACGAGGAGTCAGGACTGTGAGGTAGTGGCCAGAGGTAAGAAATTAGTGGCGGCCAGCCTCAGCTACTTAGTGAGGCCCTCCGCAACTTAGTGAGACCCTGTTTCAAAATAAAGAATAAAAAATAGGGCTGGGGGTGTAGCCTGGAGGTAGAATGCCCCTGGGTTCAATCCCTGGTACCGAGAAGAAAAAAAATTATTGGGGTCTTAGAAATAGGAGTTTTTTGTTACTAATTAGTTTTCTATGTAAATGTGTGTATATTTTACTTAAATTGATAAATGTGTAAATGTTAAATGACCATTACCATGACTTGCTAGGTTTTTGATCAATTTCATACATTATTTTTCTTATCTTAGAACTTCTCTACTCCTTATAGATTTTGCTAAAATCAGATGTGTCTGTTTATTATTAGTATGAATACTTTTACTGTAAAGATGTTTTAAGTCCTGCAGGTTGGCAAGTAAGAAAGGTTGGCATTTAAGGTATTTTGCATACATAATGTTATTACTCAAATAGATATCCATACAAAAAATTGATAATGTTTTTTTTCTGAAATGTAAAAGTTCATGAAAATTACTTGTGGTGGTACTGTGGCACAGAGTTCATCAAACTTTTTCTGTAAGGGCCAGATATTGAATATATTAAGCATAACTGTGCCACTGTTGTGCTAATGCAGCCATAGGCAGTATGTAAACTGATAGAGCGTGGCAGTCGTTCAAAATAATTTTTTTTTTTACGAAAACCGGACAATGTGCGACAGTTCACAGGTCCCCTGTAGCATATGTGCTCCAAGTTAAGGCCCCGCCATGGTATAAAGTGACACAATAGTAGTTTTTTTTTTTAATGCAGGGCTTCAATAAAATCTCTAGAGTATACTAGAACTAGTTTCTTAAAACTTTTATCACATTATGGAGGGTCACATGAACAAGATGATCCAGACTAATGATTGTAGAGAAGTCCCCAGGTCCACCTGATGTGCATGTCAGACCAGAAACAAGAGTCCCCGTGCTCCATTGGGTGCTTCATGGGATCCTGCTATGCAGATGCCAAGCACATCCACGGCTATCCCTGTGGGGTGGGACTCCTTAGACTTCACTCACAGCAAACCATAGAGGACCACCCACTGCCGTGCTCCAGCTCCTTGCTCTGGCTCCTCCTGGCCAAGTGTCCCTGGGGCGTCTTCAGAGGGGCCAGATCAGCTCCTTTCTGGTCCATGTTGTCCACAGGCAGGAGCAGCAAGGATGTCTGAGTTAGTGAGTCAGCCCAAATGACAACCTCTCCCTTAGGCCACTGAGCCCTGGAAAAGGTCTTGCAGGCACCCGGGTGATGGCTGGAGACCTCAAGTTCAGAAGAGGCAGTGCTGAGGCCTGGGCTGTTTCTCCACCATCTCATCAGAGTGGGTTTCTTACTTTTATTCTTTGTATTTGTGTGTATGTATGTATGAGGGGGATACTGGTAATTGAACCCAGGGAAATTCAACCAATGAGCTATACCCCATTTTCATTTTTATACTAATTCTTGTTTCATTTTTTATTCTTTTTTTTGAGTGGATTTCTTGACAGTGCCCCCCCAATTGGGACTTCATTTTATAGAAGGTGGATGATCGTGTTGATTTTTAGCATAGTGGATAGTGGATGTTATACTTAGGAACCTATGTGTGTTCTTAATGATATTCCTATCCATGGCAGGTAATTGAGTGAGTTTGAGGGGTCTAGACACTGCTTTGGGTGGGGCTGACCCTAACAGAAAAATAATCTCTGGCTCTGGTCTAGACTCTAGAATAAATCCCAAGGCTAGTGTCCAGACCACTTGAGTACTGAAATGAGTCAGGAGGATTTGGATGCTCTCAGTTTACTCCAGCTGATCTCTTCTGTACTGTTTCCTGGGCACTTTCAGGCCACTCAAGTATCATTTGGTGAATTACTCCTTCAGGGCACTAACTGAGCTGACTTTGATCTCTCTTTTTTAATCTACAATTTTTGTATGTAAATTTCAAACCTTAAAAGACAGTTTCCCAGGATGGCATCCAAGAGATCTTATAGCCTGAGGATACTAAAACTATTTCTTGGGAGAAGGATGCAACTGAAGATAAATCTCCAAATGTCTTCCTTGGTTATTCTCTGGCTATAGGTTTTATGATCAACCCAGGCTGTTGTGAAGAGACCTAAAAATCAATGCCTTTCATTCCTAATGAGACCCTTAATACCTAGCATGATGACAGCCAGTGTGAAATTGAATACTGACAACTCTACCCAGCACAAACATTTCTACTATGCATTTCAATTTAAACATGTGTCAAGCCAATTACATATTTATAGGGTTTAAAGACTATTCCACACAAGGCTCAGAGAGTATGCAGTCTTCAAATCTCTGTTTAGTCTAAGAGGACTCTGGTACACTAGTCAAACCCCTTGCACGTCTGTAATAAATCATCTTTGCAACCATAAGCATGTACAGTTGACTGCTTACCACTGCTCCACAGACCCACCCCCACCTGGCGGAATTTTAATTCCCTCGGTAAAATTGATTCCACCAGTTCCACACATTATTCTCCCTGTCTTCCATTTAGCGCGTTAGTTTGCTGACAGTAGAGTACACAGCACTTAGCAGCTGGTTTGTGGAACCATCAGTCAGGAAATTGTATGATAAATAGGAGGTAGCCAGGTTTAGTGGCACTTCCTTCTGCTTCAGCAGTTTTCGCCTGACTTTGGAGAAGTCATCATGCGGTGTTTTGTCAAGGGCCAGGGCAGCGGATGGCTGCAGTGCGGTAACTTATTACACATGCACTTGAGTTATGATGCGCCACAGCTGCGCTGTTCATGTGTAAATAATACACCGAGAGGTGGATAATTATGGTGGGTGCTGGCGACAGGGGCCTCTTCTTGTCATGTGCGTTTTCTTAGACAGCTTTTTGGGTCCGTGATGGAATATGTTGCTGATCCACATAGAAATGACAAACCAAGATAGGAGGCGTGTGCCCAACATTGGAAGATTCAGGAGCACCTTTTGTGAAATGTGTTAGGATTAATGTCATGGTATGCCACGCATGGTGAAGAACATGTGCATGCTGCTTTTATTCTTCATTTATCATTTTAGGTGATGGTTAAGCACTTTTGAATTGGAAGAGAGGTGTTCCATTGACTTTTCCCAAAAATGGCTTAAGAGGTGTGATTTCCACTAATAAGCAACATGAGCTACAATTGTTCACATGGACTTAGGCAGTCCAGGAAAACTTATTTTAAACCCAATCAAGAGGGAAACACAGAAACTGTGAAACAAACTAAAACCAGATGTCTTTTGGTCAAATCAGATCATATCCATTAATTTTCTGTTCTTTATCTAAACCTAATTCCAGAATGCACAATTCATAAATTTCCTTGGAACATAAATAAACACTTTGTATAAACGTTGTTACAAGATGCACCACATACCACATACTTTCAGTCTAGATACTTTTAAACTCACAAAATGCTATAGACTTGATAGTTGAAAAATGAGTAATTGTGTTTTATATTCCTCTCAAATATTTTTTTCAGTGCTTTTTCATTCTGAAAAAGGAGAGGGTGAGAGAGTGTGAATCTAAATCCTGAAAGAATAATTTCTTGAAAAAGGAAAGATAGCAAAGTCTTTTCAATGTCAGTGATAGCGCTGTAGGATTTCCTGGGGGAAGAGATTTTTATACTGCTTGGGTACACTCTTTTGATTTTATAGGATTAACTGGTTGGTCTCCATCCCTGTGCACATAATCACTATAACTTCATTATAAATACTCATATAAAAGATAATGAATGTTATTTCCTGGATCTAGGAGGCATATATTAAATGTGGAATAACTTCACACATTTTAGTCCTGTGTATGTGAAAAGTGGCTTTGTACTCTGTCGTAAGTCCTAGTTGCACTGACATAGAGAATACCAGATAGAGTTAAAATCCACGTATCTGGTGGAGAGACTTTAATTATAAAAAATATAGCAGAGAGCCAAGAGGTGAAGAAGTAAAACTGTGTAACTTCCATCTCTGACCTAGTGTCACAATGTCCCTGGAAATAGCCCCATAACACGGTGCACGTGAGGAGCATGGTGGTGGTGGGGGAGGAGGTCCTACTTTATGAATGCTTAATTTACACACAGTTATAGTGAACTTCTCTGATTTCCAAGAGCAGATGATATGTGTTGAGAAGTCTGTTTGCATCAGCAGTGACAGCCTAAAGGTGTAGAAAGGAAAGTAGAACCACCCCCATATTTGATGGCCCTCTACTTTACCCAAGATTTGAATCTTATTAATGTGGATTTGTTTCAAATTTTAAAATCAAGAAACACTCACCGAGTGTGTATCAGACTTGCAAACTAATTTCAAAGATTACTCCACTCAGTTTTGAATTATTTTATGGAGGGTGCATATTTACACCAAAAATGGTTAAATAACAGGGTGGTTTGGTTCTCCAGGGGGTAACTTTTAATCATCAAGGATGCTGAATTTGGTGCAACAGTGAATTTGCCAACATTGCTGGATAAACTCTCAACTTAGCAAATCAGCTAGTAATATTTGTATTAGAAAAGAACTGATTCTCACATCCTTTAAGTCCTAGTGGTGAAATATAATTAACCGATTTTTCTTATGGACTTTATGAGATGTCTAAAGTATGATAAATGATCAGGTAGTGTATCCTTCATCTGTTGACTTTCCAGTATTGTTGTATGCCATGATATCACAGTAACAAATACCAAAATGATTCCTTCCACACCACAGAATTTCTCCTTACCCATTCTTACCACAAGCATAAAACACATTGAATAAGTGACATTTTTCAGGATAATAGTCCTCTTGTGCTGTTTTATAAATTTCAGATCTGGTGGAACACTGATAGAATTACTGCCTTGGACCTCTCCCTGGTGGACCACGTATCTTCTATCATTGCAGTACTCAGAGTTTTTCAACTCTTATTTTTTTCTCCATAACCATAGTCTTCAATTGTTAAAGGAAGGCAGCAAAGGCAGAGCTCAAAACAAGGAAAGTAATGTATATTATAATTTAAAAAAAACAGTGTTTGTTATGCTTACATTCTAAAAGGTGCTTATTAAAGAAAATTTGGAAAATAGAGAAATGTATAGGAAAGAAAATCACAACTACCTGAATTTAACAGACATGCATGTCATCCACTTCCACTTAAGAAGATTCACAGTGGGGTGCATTGTTGCCAACCTCAGGGGTGCGTTCCACATCTTCCACATCTTAGCCTGTGTGGATTTGGCACAGACTCCCGAGCCCATGGCCTGTTTCTGTGCCTTCTTCCAATGTTGCTCAGAACCTGTTCATAGGGCCTCGTTTGGACTTGCCTTTAGAGCCCAACACTAAGGCAAAATCTTCAGACTTTTAGAAGAAACCCCGAGCCATTCTGAGACCTGTTTGGTGTTCCTATCAGCCCCAGACATGCTGGTGGTGTGCGGGCTCCCAGGATGACCAAGTGTGGAAGGGTAAATAGTTAAGAACACTTTCCTGTGTATTTGTTGTAATGTCAGGCTTATAACTGTGGAGTCGAACCTCTAGATTTTGGCTTCCTTTATTTTGTGTCTTGGGACCTGGAAAAATTTTTTTTGTATAGTTACAAAGTATCGGTCATGCTTATAATCATAAAAGCTCCTAAAACCCTTTTCTGTTTTTACAGTGATCACTGTCCTTCTTAGAATAAAAGTTTATTTTCAGATTTGCAAGAGACAGTGGGTACAAGTTTCTATGAGTAAATGGGGGGTAGAGGCATATGGGACCCAGGAGCCAATGAACAGGGTCCCAGAGGAGGAGCAGGAGGGCAGGTGGTTAGGGTCGGAGGTCAGTATTAGGGCTACACTGGCAGGAGTTCTCTGTGTTTGCTCTGAATCTCGCTCTGTGAGGCTGAGTGGGTCTGCTCATCTCTTCCAGACAGGACCTGTCTTTTCCCTGGCCAGCATGTAGATGTGCTGCCCGGGGGTTGGGACCGTGGAGGACTAGCCCTGGCTGCCCAAGGGTTGGGACCATGGAGGACTAACCCTGGCTGCCCGGGGATTGGGACTGAGGAGGACTAACCCAGACCAAGAAGAAGGGAACATGCATTAAAACAAAACAAAACAAAAACCCAGAGGTGTGTGCACGTGTATATACCCACGTTGATTCTAGCAAAAACTTTGGAAAGGATACCCTTAAATAAAACTTCAAGGGTGTGAGAGACACGAAACTAGTATTTATATTATAATGCCTTTGTTTAAACCTTACTTAATAGTGTAATTATTCCTCTTGGTTTTGCGTCTCCTTTCAGCCCTTCCCTCTGGACAGCCTTTCTTCCAGAATGGGAGGCTATGTTCCTCTCTTCCGTGCTTTCCTGTCTGGGTTTTAGTTGTATTCTTGGCCTCTACTTTTTCCAGGGAAGGTCCGTATTATTTACCCAGTCATATCTTTGCAGTACCTCGGTGAGCTTCATCATAAACTTTCAAGAGTTCCTCCAGAAATTCTAGAAGTAGATTCAGCCTAAGTAGGGAGGAGAGCACACGGGGTTGCCTCATGGGTTGGAATTCTGTTTCAAAGTGTTCTTTTTTTTTTTTTTTGTGGAACTGGGGGTTGAACCCAGAGGCATTCTACCTCCGAGCTACATCCCCAGCCCTATTTTTTATTCTTTATTTTGAAACAGGGTCTCACTAAGTTGCGGAGGGCCTCACTAAGTTACTGAGGCTGGCTGCGAACCTGTGATCCTCCTGTCTCAGCCTCCCAAGTACTGGCATTACAAGCATGCCCAGCCAAAGTGTTCATTTTCTAAGAGGTGGACTTTCTTTCTTTTTCAGACCCTCCTCACCTTTTTCCTGCCTTCCACCCTCCTGTACCAATTGATGCCAGACATCATGAGGGCCGTTACCATTATGATCCGTCTCCCATTCCTCCATTGCATGTGTAAGTATTAAAACTTTACCCATTAATGAAGTGAAACAAAATACAGGCTTTGATGGTCTCAGGATGTTTTCTTAATGGCACATCTACTGAGCTTTGAGGATGTGATAGAAGTATAAGATTTACTTTTGAAATACAGCAAGCCTCTCTGTTCCTGGATTCACTGAAGCACATCCCTGCTGTTTCCTGAGAAATGCCTGTTATACTAGGTAGCTGGCTAGCGTTTCCTATATATTTTGCTGATGTGTGTTCTGTGGACTGTAAATACAAAATTAAAAAGTAAAAGCTTACTGGAAGGTTAGCATTTAGAATATGGATTTGGTCAAGATTAAATTTGAAGTTTTTCATGCTAAAATTTTTATTACATGAAATTCCTATCCTGAGGATCACAGCAAATCATAATGAAAATTTTATGGTAAATTTTCATAGCCCCCATGATATGTACACAACAGTCACTTGATTGATGGGAGTGTCACCCAAACAAAATGGCAAATGTGATAGAGCACATGGTTTACACAAAGATAAAAGGAAAGAATGGTGGTGATAACATGGGTTAGAAAGGGAAAAAGAAAATCTTTGGAAATAAATATAATTTAACTTGGTTTGGAGGTAAAAAGAATAGTGGATTTGCAAATTAAAATAGTATTCTTTTTCAGTCCTGTTCAGAAAACTGTCATATGCTATAGTAATTGGAGCCATTTTCTGAGAGGGGCTGTCCCTTGCTAATGGCCTTGATATACACATTTAGTCATATGTAATAATCACCCTTCATTCTGAGACAGTAAAGTTAGAAAAGCACAAGCAATACTTTGAAGAATAATGCTGGTTATTTAGATGGTAGATTGCATCTCCATGGCTATTAGTTACAGCTGTGTAATTACATATTATGCCGAAGAAAAATGAAGTTGTTTTAAAACAAGTCCTCCTCTGTGAACAGAATTAATTGATATTAACAGTCCTAACTACATGCCCAAGTACACATATAATATTTTACCAACAGTTTTTTGGATCCATCTCCCATTACTGAATTGTAATTTCAGCACAGATTTGCCTGGAGGTAAGTAATAAATCTGTGTTGCAGACTTCTATAAGCATTAAAGGAAAAGTGGGTATTTATAGAGAGAGAATGCAGAAACTTGTGACTTATTCTTCGAATTTTCACTGGAACACAAGTAAGTATTTACAGGGTTCTGAAGCCTGCTAAAAATACACTCACATAAAACCAAGAGGCCAATTTAAGATCCCTATACAAAGAGAAGGAAATTCCAAATTCAGTCTGAAACATGACATGTAATTCACCCCATTATACAGAGCTTTTATGGTTCAGATGGGACCACATGGGTCTCAGATGAGGATCTTCCCCATGACAGATACGCCTTGGAGACAAGGATGGTTAATTCCTCCCAGACTTAAGTCTCTCTAATAAAGTAATTTAAATCAGATTTTCTGTGGAATTTTGGAGTACTTCACTCTTTCAAAAATCATGTTCTATTGCATGTATGTTCCTGTCACTATGAATTATATTATGATGTGAGACTATAATGCACCAACAAAATCATTTAAAAAAAAAGAAAAACTTTAAAAAATGAGTTTCAATAATAGCCTGACCTGTTTCATCTGAGTTCATTATAGTTTGCCTTATAATTAAATCCAAATATGAGTTTATCAATAAAAATCCCAAGTCTTAGTTCTTTGGCAAAATATCATAACAGTATACCCTCCTGTAGCACCTGTTGTGTGTTCTAGACCCTGCTTATTCTTCCTACATTGGCTTCTAGTGACAACACTTCCCGCAGATAAGGATGCTCAGAGTGGGATAGGGGAGTTACATTTAAGATGTGACTTTGAATTGGGATTTCTATGCATTTTAGTACTTTCTACTTTTCAGCCAAGCTTTTAAGATACTTTTACAGCAATTCACTAAATTGTTCTCCAGCAACCTACAAAGATCCATAAAGATTCAAAGTTGTTAGTCCTGAGTCTCAACAGAGAAGTTCTGGAGGGTTCTGAGAGGGAATGTCACTGCCTGTGAGTCTGTGGCCTCCAGGGACTGCTCGACTTTGACTCGTCCTAGCAGGGCTCTAAGTGGATAGTGAGCTTGTGAAGTGGGCTTCAGGAGTTTGTTAACATGACATTCTCTCCACATTGCCCTCAGTGGACCTCCCTCTGCATGGTGAGCTTCTTCTAATACTCATCCTCAGAACCTAACTCAAATGTTACCTTCACCAGCGATTGCAGAGGCTATTATTGTCCAGCACCTTGCCTTTCCTGTTATTGTAGTGATTTTCTTTGCTCGGTAATTTATTGTGAGCATTACTGTACCCTGCTAGTTTTGTGGGCAGTGCTCAGCACTTGGGCACTTGGCAAAAAGAGCTCATGGACAGTCGTGTGGCCCACTGTAAGATGGTGGATGAGCAGTCAGAGGGCGTGAATTCCCTTTTTGCTTTGCCACTTAACTCATGTTGTGAACTTTGACATTTTATCCTTGATGTTTTGGTTTCATTAGATGGAAATGAAACTATCTACTTTAGCCAGTTCTTCAAATTGCAGGGAGAATCTGATGAATAATGTTCACATAAATTTTGAGAATCAAGGAGCTCTAAACAAATGCTGAGGGTTAGCAGGTGAGGCAGTGGGAGGCACAAGGTAAACACTGGGATTTTCTTTCCTGGCCTAGCTCAAGATGAGTCTTTTGGTTGCTTTTGCACCTTCTTGACATGTGATAAGTAGATGCCTGTTATCATCTTGGAAGTGGAGGATAATGTTAGCAAATATGGCTCAGTTTATAAAAATCTGTGAAGCAAGTCTTTGCTGTGGGGTAAAATAGTAACTTGAAAAAATAAAATTATTTAATCTAGAACTTGAATTCCAAAATGCTTGCCATATAATTATCTTATAGAAAATAAGATCAAGGGAGCTTTCTAAGCTTTTAGAGTAAATATGTTTAATTATAAGAAGCCAAAATTTGGAGCTATTCTCATTATTTTGTACATACAATTGTTCTTCTGGTGCCAACTTTAGAAAATAAATTATAAGTCTGAAAAAAACAAGGATTTGTGTTGATGGAAATGCCGACAGGTCTCTGTTTAGAAGGATGGCAGGCACTGCGATAATTATGCTATCATATCCCATCATTAAAGATTCTATTGAAAGAGGTTTACAAATTACTCCTCTTTTTAGATAAACCGCCCTATATTAAGGCATCAACGATATGGTTCAGAATTAAATTAAAATCTCATAAAATGAAATATGTTCTGTATTAGCTGTTTGACACTTAATTTGCCTCTGAATGAGTAGAGGAAATCACAAATTAACCTGCCTTTGTTTTTCCAACCATGGCTTATTAGGTGTTAGAACAACTGCAATTACAGCCTAATAATAACCACTAAGCCTTATAAATATGTACGGAAATACGTCAGCTCGTGTTAAAGAACTGGATTTGTTAAATGTAGTGGCTTTAGCTTATTCTCCTTGCTCTCAATGTTATCCACGATTTATGGTTAGGCAGTGTAGATAAAAGAATAGAAACTTAAATTGATTCACATGCAGCTGGTAATAATATTAGAATTTATTAATATTTCTTTTAACTCAAAATCATGAATTTAGATTCAGAACATATAAGTAAGACGTATAATATGGATATCATTTCTCCCTGAGTTGTCACATAAAGGTGGCCATATAAAATGTACGATTTCTACTTTGTGTTTATTTAATTTGAACAATTTCTTAAGCATGGGATATAGGGAATTTTCCCTTATCTTCTATGTTCACTAGGACTTATAGCCGATAGACAACCAGTGTGTCTCTTCTTCTCCCAAGTTGTTTGTTATGACCACAGATTCTATGTTAAGCCATAAAACAAAATATGTAATGTTTCAGAAAAAAATATCAAAGTCTACTTTATTATATTACTGAGATTTTTTTGGAGCATTAATGATAGAACTTGAACTTAAATACACACAATCAAGGCAGTAATTTCATGTGTGTATTTCTACATGGTCTTCTCTATATTTCCTGCCTTGTACTGTTTATGTCAGGGCTGTACCCTTGCAAAACCTGAGCTGGCACTTCCCAATTCTATGGGAATTGATGATGCCCTCATGTAGAAAAAAATTACTACACATTTTTAAAATGTGTATGGGGTATGGCTCAGAGGTAGACTGCCCTTGGGTTTCATCCTCAGTACCACACACACACTCACAAAAAAAAATTTTTTTTGGAAATTTAGGCAATAGATATTTACATCCTTCTACCCCAGAATACACTTGTATTTTCAACTACTGCTTTCCACAATAAAAAAATACTACTTTTTCTCTTGCATTTTGAGTATGAACATTTTTTTAAGTGTTAGAACTCAAGCATGCTTCATTGTAAAAAGTAGACATGGTGTATTTGTAGAAACTCAAATTATCAAGCAACTTTAAATTCCAATTTGATTGCATTCATTCTGGATCTTCCCCAGGGTGGGGGAAGTAATCCATTCATTCATTACATCCACCCTTTTTGAACCACAGTTTTTTCATTCATGGACCAATATGAATTGGATTTGAGACTATCCTTTTGCTTCATACTGAGATCTGTGATTCATTTTCCAAAGCAGGGTCCTTAGTTACTAATCCACTAGAGTGAGTCAAGCCCCACTGACCTTCTTGCCAGTGGAGCAGAGAGCTGCTCTTGCCTCATGCAGTGTGTATGAACAGTACTGCACCCAAGCCGCTTCCTGAGCCAGCGGAACATGTCATCTGTCTTGTGGGACATGAGCTCCCACTTCCTTTTGCTGAGTTGGTGTGGCTCATTCCAAGGCTGCCTGACTCACTCCACCTATGCAAGAACTGTTCTTCCCACTAAAAGTGGTCACCTCCAAGGCCAGAAGGAAAGGACTCAGTACACTAAAGATTAACATTAGCTGTGAGATAGAGTACACTGGAAATAAGTAAAGCTTTGCCTGAATGATTAGACTGCCTTTTAGGGATGAGAACAGGGAGGTGAGCTACAAGTTTAGAGAATGAATACACACATTACTTTCCAGAGAGAGAAAGCTCTAAGAAAAGACACACAATTATGCTAAAAGCTTGGAAAGAGAAATAGGAAGTAGCTGACCAGAGCTGCTACTGAGTCTTCTCCCTTTGTAAGTTCAGTACCTTGATTGTGCTAGTACTGTGCTTATTGGGAGCTTAAATAATATTTATTCAAAAGATGCCTTCAGCCTAGCAACTTATTTAAAACTTTTATGATGACCCCATATGCATAATAGAGATTCCATTCATTTCATTCTCAGGAAAGCCTCTAGTAAAATGGTGGAGATTAGCAAAATCTTATAATTGTATTTAGAGGCATAACTAGTTTGGAATATTTTGATAGCATAATTTAAAATTAACAAAGGAAAATCTTTTTATCTTTCAGTGTTTGTGCACCTTATAAACATAACATTACTTAGTCTGGTAAAGTATACTGGCATATCAGATTGTATCAAATACTTTAGCTAACACTAATACCCTCCTCCAAAAAAGAAAAGGAAGCCAGGCGTGGTGGCAGACACATGTAATGCTAGGACTTTGGAGGCTGTGGCAGGAGGATTGCAGGTTTGAGGCCAGCGGAGATCCTGTTTCAAAATAAAATAAAATAAAATAAAATAGGGCTGGGGGTATAGGCCAGAGGTAGAATGCCCCTGGGTTCAGTCTCTAGTACCACAAAACAAAAAAGGGAGGGAAGAGGGAAGGCAGAAAGGAAGAAAGAACTAGATTTAAATTATCTCTCTTAGCCGGGCATGGTGGCGCACGCTTGTAATCCCAGTACTCTGGGAGGCGGAGACCGGAGGACCCGGGTTCGCGGCCAGCCTCAGCTCTCTCGCTCTCTCTCTTTCCCTGTCTTGCTCTCTCTCTTTCTCCTTAGTGAGGCCCTCCGCAACTTCGTGAGACCCGGTTTCAAAGTAAAGTATAAAAAATAGGGCCGAGGGCGTAGCGCGGAGGTAGAACGCCCCTGCGTTCAGTCCCCGGTACTGCAAAAACAAAAAAAAATATCCCTCAGGGCAAAGACTGTATTTTTTTTTTTTTGTATTTGCTAGGCTGAGATATGCCTTACATGTAGTAGCTCCTAAATAAGTATTATTTTAAATGATGATAGTGGGTCATTGTTTGTTGATCCACTGCTATTGCTATCACTTTTCTTGTTTTTATTTGTTTACTTTTGTCAGTGTGTGACCTCATGCCAGCAAAGGTAGCGCACTCAGAAGTGCAAAAGCAAAAGCTCAATCTCCAGGGTTCTGCAAGAAGTGCTTATTGTGGTGGCAGATGCTCCCCACTGCCAGACTGTTTCCCTGATATTAAGTCAGTTAACGTCATAGAGATTTGTAGTCACCTTCTATGACTGGGTACCATTGTGCTTTGATCTACAGCCACTTCCCAGGCCCTTCACATGGATACATAGGTATTGAAACTGGCAATCTTAGGAGAATACAAAGATTTCAAAGATAAGGGAAAAAAGAAATGAATAGATAATTCACATGAAAAATATATAATAATGACCACCACTCATGTTGAGTACTTGCTATCAGCTGGGCACAATTTTAAGGAATTTCCATAATCATCTTCTGTAATACTTATGATCACTCCATGATGGAGTTATTATGATTAGCCTCATTTTAAGGATGTGGACACGTTGGTGCAGAGAACTCACACAGCTTAGGAGTAGGTTGTGCCATTATTTTAACCCAGCATCAGGCTGCTTACCCTTTGCTCATGACTTTCATGCTCTGCTCACAAAAATGAACGCCACACACTTTGCAGCACCAATTTATACTTACTGGATGAGCAAAGAGATTCTAACAACACCTGATGGAAGTGTCCAGTGTCACTGGCTGTCATTGTCTTAAGCAAATTCCTAAGGTAGAAAATATGGCAGTGTGGAGAGGAACCATAAAAAGCCACATTCAGGCCTTTTCAACTAATAAACTTGTCTGTAGCCCAAAAATCTACACATAGAATAGTGTTTACTGCTGTAGAATTTGTGATGCTAAACTGGGCAATTTATATATCCAGCCATGGGTGTGGTTTCATACATTGCAATTCATCAACTCCATGGAATGTGGAACAGCACTTAATTACACTGGAGAAGACTGTATTAAAACATATGATTAGTGATTATAGCAATTTAGCCAATAGAATGCAATCCATGTTGGACCAGATCACAATGTCATATGCCTGGAACCTTCTTCCTTCAGATATGCATGGGTTGCTCCCTCACTTCATAGTTTCCTTGCTCATATATCTACTTACCAGAAAGTTCTACTATGAACAACCATCTAAAATAGGTTGTGGCCTGTAGGCCAAATATGGCCCATAGACTGTTTTTGTCAATAAAGTTTTACTGGAATACAGTGATGCCCATTGTTTACTGTTCTCTGTGACAGCTATTCCAAGGCCAGAGAAGAATTATTGTGACAAAGGGGACATAACCTGAGAAGCCTAAAAGATAGTTTGCCAACCTTTGATCTAAAATAACACTCCATCCAGCGTCACTCCTTGCCTTGTTCTCTGCTTTATTTCCCTTCTGTCTTTTTTTTAAACCAGTGCCACACATCATATTTTATTCTTTCAGGCTTTTCTACTGCTATTCCCAATGTTTTTCATTGCATATCATCTCAGTTCAAAACAGAAATTAAGCCATATTGTTTAGTGCTTATTTCTCACAATTGTTAGAAAAAAACTTAAAGCCTGCCTAATTTTCAAGAACTCTCAGACCATCTTCCTATGTAGTCCCTCAGAATACCTTTGAACATGTGGTTGAGTTTCACTTCCTAAACTTTTAAATATTTGATGAGCTGGCAGCCTAAATGTAGATCAACCAGTACACATTTTACCTTGCATTAAGAAAAGAACACGAAACAAATAAATTATACTCAAAGGGCATAATACTTTTTGTTTTGCTGTATTTCTAATGGCTGAAATATTGAATTTGGTCCTCAGTTACAGAGGAGCAGGCGCTAATTATAGTGCATATTCAGAGATTCTGAGCGCCAGCTTCTTGGATAAAATTCCTGTGTTCTTTGTGCTGCGCTCAGCAGCACAGTCCAGGAGCAGATATTGACTGCAGCATTCACGTTCACTGAACCGGAAGCTGCCGACTCTATAGAGGCTGCTGTCAAACCTGTTGCGGGGGCCTAGGAGGTACTGGACTGTAACCGACTTTTTTCTTTGAGTACAATGCTCCCACTCATGTTAAGCCTGGCTTCAAAGAAAACAGAAATTTACTGCCATCATTTTATTTATTTTTCAAAATATGCATTTGAGCAAATGGAACTTTAACAGAATTTGTCCCCATGGGAAGACACTTGGTGGGGAGTTTTACATGATGAATACTCCCCAGACTTAAGCCCCTTGCAGCTACCCTATGTGGCCATCCCTCCTTCGCTAGGTAACAGAGCCCACTTTTCATTAAACAAAGACATGCCATTTCCTACAGGAGCACAGCAAGCTGAGTTCATTTCAGTCCTTTCCCCAGGGGAACAAAGGCCTGTGACACAGGGCTGCCTGTCATTCATTCTTATTATTGTTGCATCCCCATCCCTGCCCCCAGGGAAATTCATCCATCAAAAACTAAAATGTTAGCAGATAGGTTTCCAGGAACTGCTTGCTAACTTTTTGAATACTAAGTAACAAATTTGCAAGATTTTTACCTCTTCCATGATCCAGGCACACTGAAAGGAAATGTCAGGAGAGAGGTGGGGTTTGAAAAAACTCATACATTGAGTCTTTAGTTAAGATAGGGTTGTTTTTGCAGAACATTCACTAGATAACTATTCTGAAAGAAATTTGAAAAAAAAAGAGTTGGCCATTTTTCGTTTTGATGTAATCTTTGTAAAAGGCCTTACAGAATAGGAATGGGTATCATTACATTGCTGTTCAGTACAAATGAACATCAAATGGTTTATTGGTCTCTTGTTTATCTCCTGCGCTGACCAAGCCACATGGGAGACATTGCATCAATTTTTATAACTCTGATGTTAAAAACCATCAAGTGATCAAGTGCAATGCTAGATCTCCCTCCCTCCCTCCCTCCCTCCCTCCCTCCCCTCTCCTCCCCTCTCCTCCCCTCTCCTCCCCTCTCCTCCCCTCCCCTTCTTCCCCTCTCTCCC
This sequence comes from Glis glis, assembly GCA_004027185.1. Lineage (NCBI taxonomy): Eukaryota > Metazoa > Chordata > Mammalia > Rodentia > Gliridae > Glis > Glis glis. The sequence goes on from PVJS01000061.1 coordinate 179,179, forward strand.
TACACTGGGGGAGAAAAGAATTCAGAATTCTGGGCAGGGACTGCCTTAGGGCATGGGGGTGCATTTCCAGTAAAGAAAAAAGTGAAGGTCTGTAACCTAAAGGCTGCCTAAAATCCCTTCATCTAATATTCTGGATTATACAGCATCTCACATGTTTAAAAGTGACAGATACTTAAAACTTTCTATGCAACTACAGGGAGGTGAAAGATTCACTAACAAGAAGCTCTCCCTCAGGACCGTTTCAGGAACAGAAGCTTATCCCCAATCTGAAAATCTGAACGAATACTAAAATGAATTGTGTGTGCAGTTGCAGTTGAAAGCTTTCTCTTATTATTTTTTTACGCCATTCTTTTAAAGATTTACTTGTTCCTGGCTGCTAGACAGCACCTGTAAATTGTTCCTAGGGAGCCTGATCCTCCACCATGGCCCCAGTCACTCCAGGTAGTAAGTGCTCCATCTGAGTAAGTTATGTCAACTGGACACATTAATCCATCCCCCCCAGGCTTGACAAGGTCAGTGTGCATCTCACTACCTGGGGATGAGTTAGACACCAAATGAGAACCATCAAAATACATTTAAATAGTATCCAAACCTTGCCAAATGCATCAGTATCTCTATCATATGGGAAGGGGGGGGTTGAGGGAGCAAAGTACCACCAGTTAAATTATTCGCTTCATTTGCAATACAAATCACCAAACCATGTTGCTTGAATATGATTTACATTTTTAAGACAGCCTCTGAAACATCCATTCCCAAACTTAATGCCTTACTGCCCCCTTTTCAGGAAAAAAAATTATTTGCTCCTCCCATGCTCCCACCACCCCTTTATTTTTATTTAATACTCTCCAGTTGCATCCGAATGACCACCCCCAGCCCGGGATAGTTCCAGTGCCTCCCCAGGAGAGTGGTATATCCAACCATGTTCTTAGCCTGTGTTGTTTTCAACAGATATTATACACATCTGAGAAATCTTTCAGAAACAAATTTTTTATTGTAAATCAAAACAAAGGTAATCAGACCTTTAATAGGCACTCTGACTTTTCATATCTTATTTTTCAGGGATATAATTGATAAATATGAGAACTGTGTTGGGTTATATTAATGTTATATGACCTAACATGTTTGATATATATTTAAAACTTTTATG
>PVJS01000061.1:180425-197277 GCA_004027185.1 Glis glis
TTTTTTTTTTTTTTTGCAGTACCGGGGATTGAACGCAGGGGCGTTCTACTTCCGCGCTATGCCCCCAACCCTATTTTTTATGCTTTATTTTGAAACCAGGTCTCACAAAGTTGCGGAAGGCCTCACTAAGTAGAGAGAGAGAGACAGGGAGAGAGAGAGAGAGAGAGTGAGAGAGAGCTGAGGCTGGCCGCGAACCCTGATCCTCTGGTCTCCGCCTCCCAAAGTACTGGGATTACAAGCATGCGCCACCACGCCCGGCCTTGATCTTTGTTTTAATGAACAAAGTCTCGGCACCTCAGATTTTTTATTTCAGGTCCACAGTGATACATGTAGTCATTGGATTGAGGGAAGAATAGTCCAAGTCAAGACTTCGTTGGAAATTGGGGATTGTTGGGCTGGGCTGAAAGCAGAGGTTAGCAGCAGAAAGTGCTCTAAGCCCTATGGAGGGAGTCACTCCAGTTGAGAAGTTACACCATTGAAGATGTCATATACTGTTTGTGAGAGAGCCCTTGAGTGTTTCAGGAGTGGCTCTTATTCTCTGGAATGTGGGTATCAGGTTGTGAGGATCTGACCTGGGTGGTTCCTGTGCTTCTGAAGGCCTTCCTGTGATCTCAAGAACCATCTGAAGGTACACTGCACTTACTTTGTGTTAGCCTCTGCCACCTTTCCCCATCTTTTAACTCAGGCACACACAGGACTTTTTAGTTATTTAGGTTATTGTTTGTTGTTTCCATGTTTGTTGGGAGGAGGGAGTTGAGTTGGAGGTTGTGGAAGTTGAATTGGAAGGAATGAAAAACAGAGTCCACCCCCTTCCTCCAAGTGTATGAAGGGAAACCTCCTTCCTTGGTCTGTTTGCTTTGCAAGGGTGTTCTTTGATGAGGTCTTTGTTGTAGGCACCCACTGAAGTCTCAGTGTACTCAAGCTTTAGAAAAGGCGATTGGCCGTCTTTGTTTTCTTTGTTGAACTGTTTATTTTGCTTTCTTCCCACGAGGTTCCCTGGCTCTGACGAGGCTTTTCTGCATGAATTACATTCCTCCCAGCACAAGTCTCCTAATTCCTCCAGTCCATTTGATTCCGGCCTGTGTGATTAGTCCATGGCTTCCATCTGCCCTGGGTCTTTGCCAAGCAGAGTGCTTGCTAAGTGCCCCTAATGTGGGGACCTAAAGACATTTTTTAACCTCATTAGTGAGGAGAGTAGTGCTTCATTCCAGTTTAATAACGCGGCTACTCTTGAATCATTACTAGCTTTAAAATCAGTGGAAGAGGCTGCTAAGTCATTTGGTTTCTTTTGAGTGTGAAGAAGGCTGTTGAAGGAGGATAGTTCAGGTTATTATACTCGTGTCCAATTTCAAAACAAATGGTCTGGGCGAAGTGGGAGGTGAGCCCATTCACTCCATTTGAGATAAATTCACATTTCTAAGGTATCTCATAATTTACATTTCTGAAATTTTAGAAACTTACACCTCTAAGTCATAATGTCATCATCATTTACACAAAATGCATTGCCTGCCATGTAGAACTAATGAAAAACAAAACCAAAAATTATTCAGATATCTGAATCATTTCCGTTACTTCTTTTGCATATATGTTAATTTCTGAAATATAGTTTATAACTGGGACAGAGATGAACAATTGACAGACTTAAAATGATGTTTTTTAATGTCTAATAATATTTAAATTTTTAATGCATTATACCCTTATTGTATGTATCTAACAAATCAACAAAATTCAGCCCTCCTAAGAGACAAATTCTCTAAGGGGTCTGTTCAATTGTTTTTACATGTGCGTGTATGTGCATGAGAACCTTGACTTTAAACAAGCATTGAGATGCAAAGTACCTCACTGGGAGCCTGCATATGTTGATAGTGTACCTGGAAGTAGTTTTAACTTGGGACTTCCAAAAAGAAGACCAAAGAGTTTGTCAGAACTGATTGAACAGGGTCAGTGATACAAATTATACAGTGTAAATAACTTTATCATGGAAGGTCTTCCTTAAAGAGAAGGGGAAGTCCCAAGTAGTAGGCCCAGGTATGGTTTTGGTTTCTTTGGGTTCTTCTTTTCTCATGAGGCCTGGTTTGAACTAAACTCTTGACATCTGATCTTTGTGAGGTTCCAAAATGGCTGGGTATCCTCAGGGCACACTTTCAGTGAGGGATTTTCTACCAGCTCTCCTTTTGGCAATAAAGGTTCTTCACACAGGGAGGATTTATTAGGAAGATGGAAACTAAGCCTCTTTCGGCTAGAAGAGACATTTCCTGCTTGGGGTGGGCTCTGAAAACAGATCCCCTGGTGAACTGAAACATAGCTGCTATAAAACTTGCTGTGTAACACAGAGACATATCCCTCATGAGTGGGGCTGTGCTACAGCTTGGCTGAGCACACGCCCTCCCTACCCAGTATAATGGTGGTTACTTTAGTCCATGATAATGCTGTTTTCTTGGGTTTCAAAGGATAATCCTGGAAAATTTGAACATAATGCTCTTGGCACAGGGCTTCTGATGCTCTTCAAAGCCTGTGAACCAGCTGTTTTCATGATAAACATGTGCCTCAGTCGGGCTGTATTCTCAGCTCTGCCACGTGTTAGCTGGATCTTGCCCTGACCTCAGTGGGCCTTGTTTTCACATATAAAATAACGCAGTTAGAGTAGATGACCTTTCAGAGCTGGTCTAGTTCTTAACATCCCACGGTTACAGAATGGGGAATGTTTAGATTTGTTCTTTGCTTTATCCCTGTGTGTGGACACACAGAGGGGAGTCCATGAAAAGTACTTTTAGACTCACCATGCTTGCCCACATGCCTTTCCCCCCTGAGTTGTAAAAGTTTTTTGCTTCCTCTTATGTGAAGATCTGGTGAGAGAGTCTTGCCCAAATGCTGGTCATGCCACCCGCATTCTTCCTTGTACTCTCTGAGTGGCACTTCAATGTCCCTCAACCACCATAGAGCCATCATGGCACTACCTGTACTATTTGAATGTCAACTCAAATAGATTCCCTTTGAAACAAAAAGCTAACTAGAAAACCATACCAGCCTATTCTGTTGGAAGCCTCAATAATTTAAAAATAGAAGTGTATTGAAGTGTATATACATATACTTGTGTTTAACTTGGGGTAGTTTTCTTTTGTGTTTAGAAACAGAATTTGAAACTTAGAGTAGGTTTGAAGCCAGTTCAAATATTTTCTGTCAGATTACTTAATTCATCCAAACCTACTTCCGTTAGCCATTCCTATTTTATATCAAGGATTCAAAGAAGGAGGATATGTAGAGAACTTAGTACAGTGTCTATTATAGCATAGGTATTTGACATATGGCAGAATTGCCTAATACATATTCTATTCCTGTATTTAAATTACCCATGTTGAGCTGGGCATGGTGGCGCACGCTTGTAATCCCAGTACTTGGGAGGCAGAGACCGGAGGATCCCGGTTCGCAGTCAGCCTCAGCTACTTAATGAAGCCCTCTGCAACTTCGTGAGGCCCAGTTTCAATATAAAGTATAAGCCGGGCGTGGTGGCGCACGTTTGTAATCCCAGTACTTGGGAGGCTGAGACCGGAGGATCCAGGTTTGGGTTCGTGGCCAGCCTCAGCTACTTAGTGAGGCCCTCCGCAACTTCATGAGACCCGGTTTCAAAATAAAGGATAAAAAATGGGGCCGGGGGTGTAGCTCAGGGGTAGAACACCCCTGGGTTCAATCCCCGGTACCACAATAAATAAATAAATAAATAAATAAATAAATAAATAAATAAAGTATAAAAAATAGGGCCGGGGGTGTAGCTCGGAGGTAGAAAGCCCCTGGATTCAATCCCTGGTACCGCAAAAAAAAAAAAAAAATTACCCATGTTAAGTTGTACATTCTTGTTTTCACCTCTTACCAGCTCTGAAGTTGGCATGTATTTTATGATTTGTAGAGTTCTACAGTTGTTTATTGGTGAAGGAGCAGTCATGAGGAGGTTTCACGTATTTCCTAATAAAATTATTCTGTTCACATTTCCTTTTTATAATACTTTTATTGGTACATTATAGTCTTACATCATAATGCAGTTCATAGTGATAGTGACATACACGCACACAGCTTGGTGGCCTTTCCCCGGCTCCCTCCCTATTCCCCCTTCCCCATACAGGGTATTGAGATTGGCATTGGTATCCTCACATATGTTCATAATATCGATGGAAGAGATTCCTTTTTTTGTGCATGTACTGGAGTGGTAAGGGATAGAAGTATCTATGTCTGAATAAATCATAAGACCCTTTTAATAACTGAATTAAAAATTGAAAGCAATAAGGAAGTATTGTCTTACTCACCAGCACCTAAAATAGGTAATTTTTAGATTGATATCATTTTAGAGTTGATGAAATGTAGTATAGATCATATGTGTGTTATATGTACATACACATACGTATTCAGCAAAAAAAATTCATTGTCAAGTTTTTTCTCCTACCAGCTTAGCCACATTTTCCTAAACATTACAATAATGAACCTTAGTTGCAGGACTACAACGTGAAAATGTAAAAAGAATGTTTTCAAAATGCTATTGCTGCCTAAATCCTAGAAAATGAAAAACGAGGACATCTTCAGCCTAGAACAGAATAAAAGAGGAGAGCATGTGTTGCGTACTGGTTCTGCTGGTGTATTTGTGCAGATGCATAGCACAGGCTCTGAGAGGGTAAGACTTCATGATTAATGGTGTTTATTCTTGACAGAAGCCTCCTTTATTTATCTGCAATACGGTTTAGCGATTTTATCAAGCCCCTGAATGAAAAATATTCAGTCATACCAATATTGCAGTGTAAATTGAGTAGAGTCACTTTTTATTATATCTTTCTGCCTTATCATCTGCACAGTAATTTTCTAGCAGAGGTTTGATATGGAAAGGCTGGATTTAGCTGTACTTGACACAAAGCCTCTTCAATTTCCCCTAAAAGTTCAGGCTGCTCTTAGAAATGTGTGTGTACGTGTGTGACTGTATGTGTATGTGTGTGTGTGTGTGTGTGTGTGTGTGTAATATATAAACCCTCTTTCTTATCCAAGCAATTTCAGGATTTGAAAGAATAAAGATAAAATGCACAAACCTGGATAGGAGAAATGTTGTTAATATAAAAACACCTAATAGCTGTGAACTCACTGGCAAAAGCTCCTTTAGTGTTGAAGCTCGTGGCTCAGCACTGAACCCTCTGCATGGCTACGTGGTCCCACTTTCTTTGAATCAATCTCCATCCAAATCCAATCAGCATGAAGCCAGACCCTATCATTTCTCCTGGGAGTGAGATCAAAGTTGAAGACCAGAGTGGCCTGGAGAGGACATAAGTCGCCTCAGTGATGGCAGAGCAGTTCCAGAAGAATGGAGAGAGGAAAAGAGATCTCATTTGTAGAATGGTCAGCTCTTTGAAGCATATTCAAGTATGATGTCACTAAATTTTAAACAAGAGTTTATTTAAGCTGTGACCTTATATCATTAATTGTTCAAGCTAATCAATGGCAGACAGGGACAAATGGTTTGAATCATAGAAATTATTGGATTTTAGGACCAACAGGGACTTTAAATGTGGTGTATAGAATAGAGATCATTTAGTCCAAATTCTCCCATTTTTGCAGGTGAAAAAAAGCAAAGCCCAAAAACCTGTCCCCAATAAGTCTCTGGTCCTGTGCACAGGTTTTCCAAGAGTAAGGTGAACAAACACTTCCTGCACATCATTTAGATATCTTCAGTAAGTGAAGATATCTTCACTTGTGGTGTCTGAAGACTTGCTTTCTCTGTGAACAGAGTGACACAACAGATTTTGAGGTGCCTGGGCACATAGTCAGGCTTATTTTCAATCTTCCGTGATATTCTCTATGTTCCATAACAAGACCCCTAAGGAAATTACCTTCTTATGTGGAGGAGGTTAACACTTCTCAATTGAGTAATATAGAGGAATTGTTCTCCAATACTATAGATTCCTTTTCGGTATTTAATTTATTTTGGAAATTTGACACCTTCAAAGGGGTAAAATTCTGGAATATTGAGAAGTGTATCTAGGATATAAAGTCTCAGTTCATAAGTAATAGAATTCTACAAGCTCTCTTTCCAGCTAAATCCAAAGAGCCTATTTCCTAAAACCTAAACCAGGCACGGTGGCACACACTTGTAATCTTAGTACTTGAGAGGCTCAGACAGGAGGATCACAGGTTCGAGGCCAGCTTCAGTAATTTAGAGAGACCCTGTTTCCAAATAAAAAATAAAATAGGGCTGGGGTTTGGCTCAGAGGTAGAATGCCCCTGGGATCAACCCCAGTACAAAAAAGAAAAAGGGGGAAAAAAAGCCCACCTTTTTCACATCTATAAGGCTAGAGGCCCTGACATACTTTATGGATTTCATTCTAGAGGAAAACTATTGAGATCATTAATAATAGTTCCTTGTTGGACATCCCTATTAACTTAAAATAAGGATGATTTAAAGAATGAAGGAAAGTAGGAGTTGGATATGTCTTACAAGGATCATAGCGATAATTCAAAAAAAGTATAGACTGTCTAGTGATGATGATGATGATGATGACGATGATGACGACGACGACGACGACAATGACGACATAGAAAGAGTTCAAACACTACCTACTAGAAGACATCTAAGCTCAGTGAACCAGGCTACTGCAGACAAAAGATTGATTCTGTCTGGTTCTTGATGCAGCCTTATATAGAATTGGCTCACAATTCCAGATGCACCTGTTGTTGGTATAAATATCTTCCATAACACCTGTAAGCAGACTCAACATGAAGCAAGGATTAATTTGTTGGAATCCAACTTCATGTTTCTAATTAATTATCTTCACCCATCAATTGAGGCCTCCTGCTGAGAGGGTTCCCACATAAATAATAGATCCTAGTTTTGGTGCTCCTCAGGTTTCTAAAAAACCTATTTACCTTAAGTTGTTTAAATTTCCAGGTAAATGATAGAAGCACAGGCTGGTTTTTGTTGTTTCTGGTACTGAGGGTTGATCCCAGGGGCATTCTACCTTTTGAGCTATACCTCTTGAAATAGGGTATCACTAGGTTGTTGAGGGTCTTGCCAGGTTGTTGGGGGGGTCTTACTAGATTTCTGAGGCAGGCCTTGAACCTGCGATCTTCCTGTCTCAGCCTCCCAAGTACTTGGATTACAGGCATACGCCACCATGCCCAGCTGATTTGTTTTTTAATAAGCAGTTCTAATTGAATTTCTTGTATGTACTTTAGGGTCATTTTTCTCTGCCATTGATGGGTGTGATGGCTCAAACTGAAAAGTTTCTACAAAAGGGAGTCATGATAGATAGGATTCTGCATTGTTAGAAAATTTAACACCTAGACAAATAAATGTCATGCTTCCCAGGGGTTTTCTAGGTTCATCTTAGATATTTAGTTATTTGAGGAGACGTTCTTTCCATGCTACAGTGTTTGAACATCTTTCTGTTTTCATGTATATTTTCTTTTGGAAAGGATATTATTTTGCTTACTTGAGTGGCTTTTGAAATGCAATTGGTAATTCATCAAATTCCAGAAAATAGGATCTATAGAATAAGTGGAAAATTGGCAGGAAAGTCAACAGAAATCAAATCTACTTTAAATTTTATTTTCTGTATTTCTACCAAAATTTTTTTTGTTTTTTTCTCTGTCACGAAAATGAAGTTGCTGAACTAAAATTACAGGATAACCATGCTCATAAATTTACTTGGGGAAATAAAGAACATCAATTTTACTAAGGTCAAATCAAATCACTGCATATTTGTTTTGTTAGAAGAAGAGGTGAGATGGGGGCGCTCCTACAGAATATCAAGGGTGTCCCCAGGGCTGGACCTGCCCTGGCACCAAAACAGCTCATGCTCTAGGAGGTGCCAGAGGGACACCATTACACGAGGCAGCAATGATAGCAAGGCCCTTTTAACCTTAACCAGCCCAGAGCTCTAGCATGCAGAATGAGGGAGTTGGTCATGGGGCCAATGTTTACTGAGTACTTCCATGTGTCGGGTACCAGGCTACATGCTTTCTGTATACAATAGTCCCCTCTTATCCATAGTTTCACTTTCCATGATTAAAAAATATTAAATGGAAAATATCGGAAGTAAACAGTTCATAAGTTTTAAATGAATTTTATTATAGCATGTTGTTATAATTGTTTTATTAATCCCTTATTGTTGTTATTGTTAATCCCTTATTGTGCCTAATGTACAAATTAAACTTTATCATAGGTATGTATGCATAGAAGAAATCACTATGCATAAGGTTCCATACTGTCTGCAGTTTTAGGCCTTCACTGGGGATTTTGAAAGGTATCCCTCTGCAGATAAGAGGGGAATATATCTATATTCTTGGTAAATTAAATAATGTGATGCTTCTTCTTTTTCATCTAGGTTTAAATAGCCATAGGGCAGATCTAGTTCACTCAGCACTCAAATGTAAGTCCAAAATCTTGCAACTGATGTGTAGAACAGCAGTTAACTGTTACTCCAGCTACAGGGAAAAGTAGAGCAGGAAACTCTGAGACAGAAAGAGAGAGTACATTGCTCCCCTAGTCCTGACTGGATTGGCATGCACCTTGGCCTGCCCCTCCGAAGAAAGAGAAAGAACACAAAGGAGAAAGGTAGCTCCTCAAAAGGAAGGACTTAATTATTCTAGAAAAAGAAGAGCAAAAAGAACAGTGTCTGTGTGATTTAATGCAACCCAGTTGGGAAGCTCTGTAGAAAAGAAGGCCCAATCAGATGTGCCAGAATTCAACTCATGAGCGCAGTTCTCCATCCCTCAATCCACATGGCCCAGGAGGAGGAGAGAATCACAACAAGATATCCACACTTCACTCCTAGACAACTGCAGCTGTTTTCTCATCAAAAAGGTGTCTGTGGGATTTACAAAAATGAATGTAACATATTATTTCTTCTAATAATTGGTTATTATATTTATATCAATTATATTTCCATATGTGTATATAACACATGTAATATATGATATTTTATGTATTAATTATATTACTAAAGAGTTCTAAAAATTATGTGATAAATTTTATTTTGGTTTTACAAACTTTCTAATAATTAAGGGAAGAGGAAAAAGAACATTTTTATTTATTTCACATTGCAAAAAGAAGAATACCTTTGTAATATTTGGGCTCCATTTGCATGAGTGAAAGCTGCCAAAATAATAATTTTCAATATAATCTGCACTTGTGGAGCTAAAATATTCTAAACTGATGTTCTTTAAAAATGTGTTTGTCAGCTACCATTTGAATCGGGTATGCTTTCTTTCCCCCTAGTTTTCACTCTTCTGCCCGTTTCCAGAGTGGCAGAGATGCTCATCGAGCTTTCTCTGTGTGAGAGTTAATTGGGCCAGGAAGAAGAACCACAGTATGAGATGTGAACATTTATCTCCTAAGTACTTACTTGAACCAATAGTATGTTCACCAAGGGCTCTTTTTTTGTGTGTGTGCAGTACTGGGGATTGAACCCAAGAACATTCTACCTCCATGTTACTCCCCTACCCCTATTTTGTATTCTTTATTTTGAAACAGGGTCTCACTAAATTGCAGAAGCCTTCACTAAGTAGCTGAGGTTGGCCATGAACCTGCAATCCTCCTGTCTCAGCCTTCCAAGTACTGGGATTACAAGCATGCACCACCATGCCTGGCACTAAGGCACTTTTTAATAACAGTGCTTTGCACATTATAGTTGGTTGAACAGACTTTATTTTAATTCTCTCACCTTGAAGTTTTAATTTGTTAATATGGAGATATTTACAGTAAAAATGTTGGTAAATTGCTCCTTGACTGTCTCCTAGGGGAGGAATAAAATCAATTTTAGCAATAAATAATTGCATTGCTTTTGCAAGACAGCACTTATATAACATCTTTTCAGTTGTCAGAAGGGCATGAGTAACATGTACTCAGAATATTTGCTTGGTTTCCCCATTCACAGGAGGCTGCTTTGATTGGCTTAGCAGTAGCTCCCCCCAACCCAAAGTTAATATGCAGAAGCCCTACATAGTTTACTTTGAACTTAGAGTATCTTTAATAGTAGTAAACATCTCTTAACAGTTTGTTAAAGGATATTAGAAAAACTTATTATATTAAGGGAGAAAGCTTAATTTAAAATGTAATATTTTACTTTAAATATACAAAGTGCCTAAAGGCTGAAAAATGCTAGAAGTAAATATATCAAAATGTTAAAATTGGTTAGAGTTGGATAGTATGGATATAGGAATTTTTTGTTTTGTTTTGTTTTTGGTATTGGGGATGAAACCAGGGACATTCTACTTCCAAGTTACAACCGCAGCCCTTTTTATGTTTTGTTTTGAAACAGGGTCTCACTAGGTTGCTAAGAGTCTTGCTAAATTGCTGAGGCTGTCCTTGAACCTGTGATCCTCCTGTCTCAGCCTCCCAAGTACTGGGATTACAGGCGTGCTTCACCACACCTGGCTATGAACTTTTTTTTTCTTTTTTTGGTGGTACTGGGGATTTAAGCCCAGGGGTGTTCTACCTCTGAGCTATACCCCCAGCCCTATTTTATGTTTTACTTTGAAACAGGATCTCACTAAGTTGCTGAGGCTGGCCTCAGACCTGCAATCCTCCTGTCTCAGCCTCCCAAGTACTGGGATTACAGGCTTGCGCCACCATGCCCGGCTATGAACTACTTTTATACTCAGACATAATTAGAAAGTAAAAATAAGAAAATTGTTCTTAAAATGTCTCTTAAAATGATGTTTCACCAGTAAAATAAATATTCCTCTTTTTTCTATTTTAAATAAGTCAGGAACAGCCTTTAAATTCTTCATTTAGAGCCGGGCATGGTGGCACACGCTTGTAATACCTGTACTTGGGAGGCTGAGACCGGAGGATCCGGGTTCGCAGCCAGCCTCAGCTACTTAGTGAGGCCCTCCGCAACTTAGTGAGACCCTGTTTCAAAATAAAGAATAAAAAATAGGGGCTGAGGGTGTAGCTCAGAGGTAGAAAGCCCCTGGGTTCCATCCCTAGTACTGCAAAATAAATAAATAAATTCTTCATTTAAGTAAACATTCAACACCTTAGCATTATGTGTACAATAAATAATATTCCAACTTTAACCTTCAGTGGTGCTTCTATTTGGATCCTATCTGCCTTCAGTGCCGGCTCAGTTTTCATATGTTTCATGATCAGGATGCATTCTGGGAGCCTCCTGTTAGTGCCTTTGGGCTCTGTCACCTACCAGATCACATTCATTCAAACTCCTCATGTGTGTGGTCTTCCTCCTCCTTTCACTATAAACTTTTTGGGAGAAGGAACTGTGTAACTGTTTATTATGTTTCTTGAAATCTTTCCAAGCGCTGAAATCATAGTGGATTCATAGTAAAAGGAATTCAATAAAATGTATATTCAATGAAGGTATCACTGAAACATTCATCTGTGTTTTTATACATACTGTTTTTAAGAACTGACATTCTAAAAGGTAAATTTGTAAAAGGCACAAGTTAGTTAAATAGTCTTAGAAAATATTTCTTAGCTGCAAAGATGATGAACATGGGATTGAGAAGGGACCCATTTTATCAGTTAGGGCCCTGGTGGTATAGTGGGGTGGATAGAGGGCAGGGTGAGGGATGAGCAGGTGATAGCAGTGTCCCCAGGACTAGTGGAGTTGGGAAGGGAAAGTGATTCCCTGAGGGCAGGAGCTGCAGAAGAGGGGCCACCCATCCCGAGCAGTGTGACTGTGGGGAAGAAGGAGCACTGCAGAGCCATAGCTGGCAGAGAGAAAAGGAGGGGGAAAAATACCTCGGCTTCTTTCCCCTGCCTCCAACTCCTGCCAGCACATCCCATTAGTGGAAATCCAAAGGAGGTGAGCCAGTCAATTCAGACCCTTAAAGACCAGCCCCCTGGGCATGCCTGGGCTGTGGATGAAGGATTGCCAAATGGCGAGTCACCACCATAGCCACCTATACCCTTCAGCATTCTTGCAGCCATAATCTAAATATCTGACCACATAACTTATAGGAAAGAAGGTTTATTTTCTTATGATTCCGGGGTCAGTCCATGTGAGGCTGGGGACTGCGGATCTCAGAGCATGATCTCAGAGCATGGCGGTGGGAGGTGGGTGGAAAGCACCTGTGATTCTAATCTTGCTCTTTACATTATGGAGGCCGGAAGCAAGAGAGTGAGGGGGGGGCGGCATTTATATAATCCCCACGGCTGTACCCCCAGGGACCAGCCACACCCTACTGGCCTACCAGGTACTACCCAGGAAAATCCATTAAAATGGATTTATCCTCTTCTGGGATTACAACCCTCATGACTCAATTACATTAGCTCCAAACATTAATAAATGAGCTTTTTAGGGGACATTGTATGCCTAACCATAACACCATCTATGTTTCAGAGTTAGCTGATGATTCTGGCACGGTGGTTATCTGGAAGCTTGAAGTGTAGGATTGTGCAAATTTCTGACCATATCTAGTGTGTAGTTGTGGGCAGTTTAGCTCTTTCTATCTCTGCTTTGTATCCATAGGGAAAGCAAAAATTTTAGTACAGATTTTGACTTACTAAAACTCTGCTTTTATTGAAGAATTGATTGATTGAAAATGCATTATATGGGATAATTTCATTTGATCTCTATTAGGCCACTGATTAAATATGAAGAACAATGTCTGCTTGCTCTACAATGAACACAATGAAATAAAAAACCTGTGCCAGGCGTGGTGGCATACGCTTGTAATCCCAGTACTTGGGAGTCGGAGACCAGAGGATCCCGGTTCGCGGCCAGCCTCAGCTACTTAGTGAGGCCCTCCACAATTTCGTGAGACCCGGTTTCAAAATAAAGTATAAAAAATAGGGCCAGGGGTGTAGCTCGGAGGTAAAATACCCCTGGGTTCAATCCCCGGTACTGCAAAAAAAAAAAAAAACTTGTTATGTAAAAAACGAACACATTTCAGTCTTCCACTAGTTGGAGCACTCATGTGCAGAAGTAAGGGATGTATGTACTTTACTACTGTTCCAAGCAATATGAAAACAGATTAATAATCTGCTACATAAACCTTGCTTAATGCTCTCATAATGGGTAATGCAAGTGATTAAATATTGTGATTCTAATCTTGCCATTTTAGTTACTCAATAAGAGAGATGAAAAGACAGTATGAATTAGACGATATGATCTTTCATCCTAAGTCCAGTTATTCTCTGCAATAGGTGCTTTTTATGTTTATCATAGTACATTGTTAAAAATGTTCTAATAAGAATCTTCTTCCTATTGTAATCTATTTTCATGACCTTATAAAAATTAATCTGAAGTCAAATTATGGCCACAAACAAAAATAACTTCATATTGTTTTATTGTCTTTTGGGGGAACATCAAAATAACACTTTCCTTCTTTCTCATCTAAAATTGTGCTTCAAAATAACAAATTCCACTGGGCAATGGGAAACAAAACGGCAGCTACTCATTATGTTTTCATGACCTTGGAAAGACACATAGGTAAAAACAATGTCAGGGTTGCTGACCCCGTGTGGGATGCTGGGCCCTTGTGTCCATGAGCCACGATGCAGAGGAAGTAGAGAAACACTTCATCTTCTCAGCCAGCCTATGGCCGCCCAGACAGATCTCTACAGTCTGGGAATCTGTTCCCAGACAATATTTTGTATGATTTTGTTTGGAAGGACACAGGTGTGTTTCTGTAGCATGGAATGTCTGTTTTTAGTCCAGCCCTAAGCTTCAGTGTTATTCCTAGAATGTTTGTTGGTTGGTTGGGTTTTCCTCTGCATGATTTGTGCCTCCCTTAGTGATAGAGCACATATAGTCCTAGCAAAAGAGGATGGAGAGCCACAACAGCAGAGCAAGTGATGGAGGCCCACAGTAGTCTTCAGTTCCATTCCTGTGTGTATCTACTAAAAATAGAAGCCAAGAAAGAAATACCTGTGATTTTTTCCTGAGTACTACTTTAATCTTCATGTGAAGATTTTTAACAAGCTTGACATATATTTGTCAGGCCAAGTTTATGATAGTTTGTAAAATAATATGTGTCATTTAGATGGGAAATTTTGAGGCTGTCCTCTCCATACCTCCCCCTCCTCTTCCTTCCATAGAATTATCCTCTCCTCTGGTCATAATCTTGAAGGGCCCCTGCCCACAGCAGTGAGCACACATCTGCCTGTTCAATTTAAGAAGCTTAACCTTCCCTCTCAGATTGCTCTACAGGTAAAAACATAATGACTGACAAATGATCTAGCTGCCAAGAATTTGGAAGTGGATCTGTTAGGTAATGTGAAAAGCAGCTTTATTGAAAGATTCTAATTTATATACAGTTATATCCATGTCAGGTGGCTGCTTGAGCCATTGTCGTTCAAGGTTGAATGCTCAGCATTGTTGGCTTAGAAACTCATTTTTGTCAGCACTAGTGAAACATCATGCTAGCCCAACTCACAAGAGCCTGACATGGAAATAATTAATGTTACAACTTTTGGTGAGAAATTGAACAGCAAGGAAAGTGGAGCACCAGTTGATAATCTTCTAGGAAGCTAAATTGCCGCTTGGATATTTGTTTGCTAAGTCTACAGTCAGAAGGAAAGGAGTGTTGTGTTGTTGGCTGGTTTCACAAGGTCATTTACCTAGTGCCCTGCACCATAGGCACCAGTTCCTACCTTTACACACACAGGTTCCAGCCCTCAAGGCAGCACTGCTGGGAGCTATTATTGTGCTAATTTTATTTATTAAGAAACTGATGCTTGAGTGAGAGTGACAGAGCCTGAATTCAAATCCAGTTCTTCTACACACCCCTCGCATTCAATTACTGAGTCTATTTTTGTGTGTGTGTGTGTGGTACCGGGGATTGAACGCAGGGGCGTACTACCTCCGCGCTACGCCCCGGGCCCTATTTTTTATACTTTATTTTGAAACCGGGTCTCATGAAGTTGTGGAGGGCCTCACTAAGGAGAGAGAGAGACAGAGAGAGAGAGAGAGAGAGAGAGAGAGAGAGAGCTGAGGCTGGCCGCGAACCCGGATCCTCTGGTCTCTGCCTCCCAAAGTACTGGGATTACAAGCGTGCGCCACCATGCCCGGCTCTGAGTCTATATTCTTAACCAACTCATGTGTCTTTATGACTTTTGTAGGAGAACCTTGGGAAATCCAAGGAGCTGTTTCCAGCCTGCTCTGGGGGTTGGGGTGGGGAGGAGAAAGCAGACTCATACATTTAGATTTGCTTTGAGAAGAACTTGCACATGGACATTTATAGCAGCTTTATTCGTAATTGCCCAAACTTAGAAGCAACCAAGTGTTCCTTCATTAGGTGAATGGATAAATAATTTGAGTTGCAACTAGACAGTGGAATATTGCTCAGTACTAAAAGGAAAGGATCTTTTAAGATGTGAAATGACATGGAGGATACAAATGCATATTAGTAAGTGAAAGAAGCCAATCTGAAAAGGCTACATACATACCGTATGGCTCCAACTATATGACATTCTGGAAAGGGCAAATCTATAGAGTTAGAAGATCAGTGGTCTCTAGGAGCTGACAGGTGAGGGAAGGGAGGATTGGTGAAACACAGAACTTACAGCGCAGTGGAACGACTTCGTATAGTACTATAATGGTGGATACATGTCATTATACATTTGTTCAGACCTACAGAATGTACAACAACAGTAAATACTAATGGAAACTATGGACTGTGGTGGGTAATGGTGTATCATTGTTGTTTCATCAGTTGTAAAAAATGTACCACTCTGATTTATCGGTCTCAATGGGCTGTTGATACTGGCAAGAAGCTATGCCTGTGTGGGGAGGGGAATGTAGGAAATCACTGTACTGCAGCGTACTTTTGCTGTGAATCTAAAGTGCTCTAAAAACAGTCTTTAAAAAAGTCCTACTATTGTAGCTGCAATTATATAGTATGCTGTATTTGCTACCCCAACATGTGTGTGCATGTTGGTGTATATAGCACCTGTGATTTTTATGTGTATAAACACGTGCATGTTTGTGTATATATATATATATTGAATATTCATTATGTACTAGGCTCAGTGCATAAGTATACTTTTATTAATTTCCTAAGACCCCCACGAAGTATATATCTTTCCTGCTGGACAGCTAGGTACAAGGAGAGTGTGGGTATCATGGCTGAGGTCACATAGCTGCCAGGAGCAGTGCTAGACTCCCACCCACTAAGCTGAGGGTTTCACACCTGACCCCTCAGCGAGTACTTTAGTAAACACTTTCACTAGGAGTGAACGGCCTTTGATTACTAGATGGTTTGTTTCATTAGGGAAATTATTTTGTATTTCTGTCTGAAAGCATGTCCCATCCACCTTGTTTGCAAGCAGGGATCCTATGTCCTCAGCCGCATCTCTCTGGAAGCGCATTTGAATTGGATGGAACGAGGTCTCCCAAGTTGACTGGAGGAACACTCCTTTCTGGTGTTGCTTCTTCCTTGGGTGTACATGGCCAGCAGAGCCCAGCGCTCTCACCAGGGACGACGTGGGCAGGTCTTGAACCCTCACTCATAGGAAATGTGTACAGTAGTTACTTTCATTCTATTTGTGGGAAAAGGTCAGATGAAATGCAGCAGTGGAACGGATGTCAGGTTCTCACAGACCTTTGTGAGGAGGAAGACTGTCCACAATCTCTGAGCTCCCTTGGCTTTCTCTGGGATTGGTGACCACCCTGACTTAAACTCCATAAGTTTCTTGTTTCTTTTTTTGGGGGGGTTGCTGATTAGTCTTCCTGTGCTTTGTTCTCCAAAACAGAATTTGGACCTCTAGGGATTTTCTTACTACCCTCCTCAATTCTGGAATTTTAGAAAAATGGTAGGTTCTAATAGTTGTCTAAATGGGGGGGGGCGGGTAACAGTAAGAAGTGTGATGACCTCCACAGGCGTGTGTGTGTGTGTGTGTGTGTGTGTGTGTGTGTGT